>WNNJ02001883.1:0-123886 GCA_012934845.2 Pomphorhynchus laevis
TATATTAGTTCAAGAGAATTACTTTCAGGCGTGTGCTATTCAAAGTGCAGTTTGACCCGGAGACCTCAGTCTCACTTGACACCGTTTCTCAAAGTAACGCTTCTCAAACCCTCTTCAATTAAGTGTAATTTTTTTGTTCAAAAATAATGTGTCCTTTTCAAGCTTTTTGTGTTTTTTTTAATAGCAGATCACACAGATGCATATTTCCATGCGTTTTTGTATTAGCACATTATATTTCCATGTCTTCTTTACATCAGTTTCGTCGACATTTTGTATGCAGATCTGGTTATTAAGGTTTACCAAGTCTTTCAAGGTTAAATAATTTTCATAATTTAATATTAATTATTAATTATTTAATTATTTAAATAATTTATTCGACGAAGTGGCATTGTAAATCCCTTTTTCAAAATTAAATAATTAACAAAAATATATAAATTATATGCAAATTACTGAATTGATTCTTCGATAAAGTGGCATTGTAAGTCACATTTTCAAGAATTATCAGTCTTTCAATTTTAAATATAATTTACAAATATAACTCACTTTTCAACGTTTTATTCAATAGATGTATGCAATAACTCTTCAGTTAACATCTGAAATAGTTGATTCGATTGTAACTATCACCATAATGAATTACGTTTCGTATTTTTGTTAAAGTTTATGTTTGCTTATAAAAGTTCTTTTAAGTAATGATATGAACGTTGTTGATTAAAATCAAAAGCTTTTAATAACTATCATTGTGTACGCACAATACCGTGGCTCTTAAGCTTCAGTTTGTATTTTGTAATATTATTTCACTTTATTTTATAAGCATTAATTAATTACCATCACAGGCTGGCAAAATTCAAATGCACTACATTCATATCCTGACGAAAGACATTCATGACAAAAGTTAAAATGCATCAAAATATAAATTACTTTATTCTAGGTCTTTACGATAAAACATTTCTGTATGGAGTAGTGTGGAGACAGGAAAATCCACAATTCCGGATTCGACTAACAATAACTTCACATGATTCCTTCACATTGCAAATGTAGAACTAACATTTGCAATGCTGAATGCAATTTTCAAGCACAAACATCTTGTACCTGTCCATCCTCGGAAGCACTTGCTACAATTTATCCAGAAGCATCGATCGATATGTTCACAATTCTTGAATTGTGCTAATTTTAAAATATTTAATATATTAAGCTTATATAGTAAAAGATATTAACAAACCATTGGGAGTTTGATAAAATCAAGCAAGTTCCCGAGAGCATTGCACTTCGTGTAATGATCCATCTTTACATGTATCATCATGGCTGTTGAATTTTTGTATAGACATTGATAAAAGTTGAGATGTAGAAGAATGCTGAGAAATTTTGGTGTTTAACGAATGCTGATACGACGATGAAATCAAAGTGTCTTGGGATTTAGAGCGGTTTGATCAGCCTGATGATAAACAGTCAATGCACGAACGTCCAATGCGACAGCACTGGCAGCTCTTGCACACGGTAGTTGGACCATTACAAGCACAACATCACCTCTCTGTCTGTTTCGACAGACAGAGAAAATTTAAAATAAAAGTTAAAATAAAAGTCAATTTTTGACTTTTAATAAAATTTAAAATAAAAGTCAATTTTTATGAATTGACTAATAAATAACAGACAATGTATCATAATAGAGGTCATTAGGAGGAACTGCTATGCTATCAGGTTTCGGTCCCTATTCCTCGATCCAACATAGCGGCGAGGCCAAATACATGCTAATGATGTAGTTCCTCTTATGAATTTTAAAATACTAATTTTAATGTTCTAATAACTTGTTTTTTCTAGTAGAAAAATCAAAAAGAGTCAAATAATTTTTGTTTTCAAATTTTCAACCATCAGGAAAACAAAATTTTTTGTTTCCTGATGATGACCGCAGAAGTGGTTGAAAATTTGAAAACAAAAATTATTTGACTCTTCTTGATTTTTCTACTATTTTAAAATGGAGTTGCTTACACAATAATAAAATTATTATAAAAAATCATTGCTATATCATTCTTATAGGTTAAAGTGCTGATTTTATTAAATTGAATTTGAATGAGGAATGCGACGGTGTGATAACATTTAAATTTGAAGAAAGCTGGCAAAACTATCACAAAATTTATTTAACCGAATATTTCGATGCTAGCTTGCATCATCTTCAGCAATTGTAATTAGCTTGAACACATAAATTTTCATTATAAATTTTCACTAATTAAATTTAAGTGTTTAAGCTAATCGAGCACGGAAAATACCCTAGTCCTTTCTGACTGTCCCATCGAGCGGTAAATGTTTGGAATCGTCTTCCAGTTGATGTCGTTGCGGTGCATACAAATAATGAATTTAAATCCAATATAAAAGTAGTAAGTAGTTTGTTATTTCTTGATAACAAACTACTTACAATTATTCCTACCAGTTCCAGATTATTCCTGACAGTTCCAGATTATTCCTGACAGTTCCAGATTATTCCTGACAGTTCCAGATTATTCCTGACAGTTCCAGATTATTCCTGTCAGTTTCAAATTATTCCTGTCAGTTCCAGATTATTCCTGTCAGTTCCAGATTATTCCACTCAGTTCCAGATTATTCCTCTCAGTTCCAGATAATTTCTGTCAGTTCCGCTCTCTACGCTCGTGGATTGAGCTCAATCTCTCGATAAATGGTCATGCCTAGAAAAGCGCGATCTCAGATCCCTGTTCCTGATCAAGCATATTCCACACCGGATTGCAATGATTGTTATACCTGTTTTGAAGTCTGATGCGATTCCAACGATTGCGATGTATGGACACTTGTTCATGTTAAAATATCTGACTGGTCGGTGTATAAACGTAAACAGTTCACATGCGGTTTTTGTACATCAGTACGACTACTACAGTTATCCTGCTACTCTACTTCTGTATCACACACGACCACTCAGACCAATACTACTTTCAATGTTTCCCTCGCATCAACACCTAACTTCGCATCTTATAATCCTATTATTGAACCTACTCTGTCACACACTCCTTGTTCAACTACGAACCAAACTTCCATGCATCTTCCTTATTCTAAAAATGCTAACGGTAAAGCTTTTCATCTCTTAACTCATCTCTTCTATTCCTCCCCCAATCTAAATACGTCTCAAACTTCTTTATTCTCTTCACGTACTCCTTACTCTACTTCCCCCGTATCACTTCTCAATAATTTACATCATTCCTTAAAAATCATATCCAGTAACATATCCGATCAACCGATTCAGCACTCCACTCCTGTCGCACATGCCCCAACCTATCTTAATTCTCCTTACTCTACCTCCCACGTATCACTTCCAAATAATTTACATCTTTCTTTCAAAATCATCTCCAGTCACATCTCTGATCAACCGATTCAACACCCCGCTCATGTCACAATTGCTCCAACCAATATAAATTATCTATCAAGCACCCCTGTCATTTTCACTTATATTTGCTCATCTGTCTCGACTCCTACCAGCTCTGTCTGTCCACCACTTCCACAAAATCGTTTTCCTTCGCGCAATCGCTGTATTATCATATCAAACTTAAAGCGATCCGAATCTGCTTCTCCACAATCTCGCCTTGATGATGATGTATCTGCTTTCAGGTCTATCCTAGCAACCATTCTCCCTGATGATAACCCATCCCTCTTCAATAATATCGCTCCTGTATCCTTTATTCGTTTAAACAAATCCACTGAATCCAATCATCTAAATCATCCACTATTAAAAATCGTTTTTCGACATAGTTCACATGGCTCTTCGGTACTCTCCCAACGTTTTAAACTTCTTACCACTTCATCTAATTGTCGTATCTTTTCTGACCGCTCTCCTTATGATATTCCCATGCTCAACTTAGCTCGCATTGAGAAACATCGACGTGAAACAAACGGTGAGTCATCTCTATCAATCCGTAAAATCAACGGAAATTTTCACGTCCTCCGCACGAGGCCAAAAATCCGATGGCGTCCCGTCTCTCCTCAAGTCTTCTTTGCTAGTCTATCTCGCTCCTGAACATACTTTTCGTCTTTTAACACTCGCTCCATTCTTCATAAAGCGGATATGCTCCTTGATATCTTCGATCAATTATCTATCGATATTCTCTGCATTACCGAATCCTGACACTCTGACACTGACGATCTTGCTATTCGTCGTCTATGTTGCTCTGGTTGTTCTTTAGTTGAATCAGCTCTTCCAATAGTCTCTTCCACATCTACTGCTTCTAACCATGGAGGTATCGTTGCCATTGCTCGTCACCCAACGTCATTAATGTTAACATTCATTGCACTTCTTTCGAATTGGTAATATGCAGATCATCAACTCCTTTCCCTCTTGAACTTGTGATTGTATACCGTCCAGGATCAGCTGCCCCCTCACGTATGTTCTTTAGCGAGCTTGCAGATCTTCTTTCTCACTGTTCATTGTCTTATACTACTTCTTTTGTTCAAAGTTACTTTAGCTTTCGTCTTGATCGCCCGGCTGACTCTAACTCTATCACTTTAACTAACCTTTTTTCTTATTTTAACTATAAATTACTTTCAACAAGCCCAACTCATATTCTCGGCGGTGCTCTCGACATCAATTGCTGTTCCTAACTGCTTCAATGACTATACCTCCTTGTCAATTACTGATCCTGGTTTGTCCGATCATTTCCTTGTCACTCTTACTCTTACTCGTCCCCATCCTCCTTCTCCGCCTTTACCATTATCCACACCAAGTCGACCCTGGAAACTTCTCGATATTCCTATTCTCTGCTCAGCCTTACTCAATTCTACACTCTTTTCACTTCCTCTTAATTATCTCTCTTCCGATGATCTCTGCATTCTGTTTGATTCTGAACTTACGTCGATCCTCAATAACCTTATGCCTAGTCGACCTCGACGTTCTCAGAACTTGTGCCATGCTCCCTGGTTCGATTCTGACTGTAGTCTTTCTAAACGTCGACTTCGTCACCCTTTTCGTATGTATAATCGCTTTCTTAAAAGTTCTCCCAACTCACTCCCTCCAAATCTCAGTGATGCTTACTTTTCTCTACGCCGTTCACATCTCATTCTTATACGTACTAAACGTACTATCTTTTGGCGAAATCAACTCGAGTCATCTTCCAACTCTAAATCTCATTGGAAAATCTTAAACTCAATTCTTTCACGATCATCTACTTCTTGTAATATAAATCCATGATGAATTTTCTTCTTATCTACAAACTAAGCTCTCTAATTTGCTTTCCCTTCTAGCCGTATCCTCCTTGTACCCACTCTTCTCTTTAAATACTTTCCTCCCAGAACTATTCCACCTTCTTCCCGTTTCGTCTGATGAAGTTTCTTCGGTTCTGCTGTCATTACCTAATAAACCCTCTCCTTCTGACTCAATTCCCACTCACTTGCTTAAAAATATCTGCTCCTCTATCTTACCCTTCCTAACCACATTGTTCAACTCGTCAATCCGTAGCCGTACATTTACTTCCATCTGGAAATGCGCCACTGTTCATCCTCTCATTAAATAGCAATCTCTCGAATCCACACTACCATCTTCGTACCATCCAATCTCACTTCTCCCAACCCACTCTAAACTCCGTGAGCGTCTCGTTCTCAAGCATGTCAATACATATCTCTTTTCCTCTAACTTATTTCCTCCCTTCCACTCCGCTTTTCGATCGAATTACTATACCAAAATTGTCTGTAATCGAGCGATACGACTTACTCATCTCGCGCGATCATAAATTATGTAGTGTCATAATTTCTCTTGATCTATCGTCTACTTTTGACATCGTCGATCACTCGATTCTTCTCCATTGCCTCCGTCATGATTATGGCTTCTCTTCCCCCACTGTATCATGGTTTTTTTGTATCTATCAAACCGTACATTTCGCGTCTATTCTAACTCTTCTCTCTCCCATCCTTCGTCCATCCAGTCCGGCGTTCCACAACGCTCAGTATTAGGCCCTATGCTTTTCTCTCTTCTTCTCGGTGATTTGTCTTCGATTTCTCATACATTTAACTTCCATGTTATGTAATATGTTGATGACATTCTCATCTATGCTCATAATAATACAATAATTTATTTAACGTGGCAAACGCGTGCAAAATGCACGCTTACATGACCACTAACAAACAAAAAAAAGAACATCAAAAGTTACAGATAATTAGTTAATTGTTGAAATGGAATTGGATTTGGCGTTTGAAGTACGGCATAGATGTTGATTGGCGGATATGAATAGTCAGTTGATTCCAAAAGAGAGGAGCAGCCACAACGAAGGAGCGGAAGCCAAAAGAGGTAGAGTAGAGTGGGACATGTAAAAGAAGGGAATTACGGGAACGCAGAGCACAATACACAGTACGAGAATTGTCGAGAAAAGGAAGGTTGAGAAAGGAAGGGGTATGCGAAGTTATAAGGCGAAAAGCAATGATAAGAAGACGAATTTGAACACGACAAAATATGGTAGGCCAATCAAGAGAAACAAGATAGTTGGATGTATGATCAAAACGACGAAGACGGAGGAGAACTCGGACGGCTGCCTTGATGATGCGTTGTAAAGGAAGAAGAGTGGATTTAGGTGAGTTGGAAAATAGACTAAGACAGTAATCAGGTCTTGAGAAAAGAAGATAAGATATGAGAGTCATACAAGAAGGGAAATCGATCAATCTACGAACTTGACGGGGATTGCGGAGTATCAAGGCAGATGAGCGTACTTTATCACTAACGAAAGGTTTAAGTGAAAGTCGGTTGTCGAAATGAAAGCCTAGGAAAACGAGAATATCAACGATAGGAAGAGTTGTAGAATTTAATGATACGGAAGGAGGTTCTACGCCGAAGCTTCGAGGTAGGATCCGCATAATTTTGGATTTATCAAGATTTAGAGAAAGTCGAAGGAAAGAAATATGATGGGAAATCGAGACAAGACAGCTGGAAACAGAAACACTAAGATCATGAATACGATAAGCAGAAGCAGGTACGTGAGCATAGATGAGAATGTCATCAGCATATTGCATAACATGGAAGTTAAATTTATGAGAAATCGAAGACAAGTCACCGAGATGAAGAGAGAAAAGCATAGGGCCTAATACGGAGCCTTGTGAAACACCGGTCGGGATGGATGAAAGATGAGAGAGAAGAGTTAGAATAGACGCGAAATGTTCGGTTTGATAGATATGAAGAAAACCATGATACAGTGGGTAAAGAGAAGCCATAATCATGACGAAGGCGATGTAGAAGAATCGAGTGATCGACGATGTCAAAAGAAGACGATAGATCAAGAGAAACTATGACACTACATAATTTATGATCGCGCGAGATGAGTAGGTCATTATAAACTTTAAGACAGGCAATTTCAGTAGAGTGATTAGAGCAAAAAGCGGATTGGAAGGGAGGAAATAAGTTAGAGGAAAAGAGATATGTATTAACATGATTGAGAACGAGACGCTCACGGAGTTTAGAGTGGGTTTGGAGAAGTGAGATTGGATGGTACGAAGATGGTAGTGTGGATTCGAGAGATTGCTATTTAATGAGAGGATGAACAGTGGCGCATTTCCAGATGGAAGTAAATGTACGGCTACGGATTGACGAGTTGAACAATGTGGTTAGGAAGGGTAAGATAGAGGAGCAGATATTTTTAAGCAAGTGAGTGGGAATTGGGTCAGAAGGAGAGGTTTTATTAGGTAATGACAGCAGAACCGAAGAAACTTCATCAGACGAAACGGGAAGAAGGTGGAATAGTTCTGGGAGGAAAGTATTTAAAGAGAAGAGTGGGTACAAGGAGGATACGGCTAAAAGGGAAAGCAAATTATTATTATTATTATAGTGTACAAGTTACTAGCCGCAAATGGCTGTTTCAACTGTTCACAAATTACATTTTAAAATATCAATTAAAATACATCCACGAATCCAAATTAGAGTTCACAATCCACTTCAGCAGCATCTTCTTGAAGTGTCTATTGCTAGTAGCATTGTCGACGTCTTCAGGCAGCGAATTCCAAACATTCAATGCGCGGTGGGAAAGCCTACTCACACTCCTTATTTTGTTATGGGGGAATTTAAATAACGTAAGGGAGTGACCTCTGCGACGCGAATTTCTCAATTTTATCGAATTGGATGGGAACCCCTCTTTTCCACGAACCAAATGCCACATCGCTACAAGATCTAAATATAGTAGCCTCTGGGCCGTTGAAGGCATTTTTAAGCAAGCTAGGCGCTCATTGTAAGAATAAAGAGATGTAATGCAAAGTTTGGTTCCTCTACGTAAAATCGACTCGGTCTTTTTCATCTCAGCCTTGGTGGATGGAAAAGTTGATGCGATGCAGTATTCCACATGCGGACGGACTAACGCACAGTAGAGATGCTTAAATAATTTTGGATGCAGCTTACTAAATGTGTTCGTTAATACAATACAAGGCCTTCATGTCTTTACCGTAGATATAATCGGTATTCGGTCGTGTTTTAAGGTCGTTATTCAAAATAATCCCTAGGTCTCTATGAACAGAAATGTTGTGAAGCTTATAACATCCTAAATAGAATTCATGATCAGATTTACATTTGCCGAGTTTCATATGAACGCACTTATCTACATTTATGGTCATACCGGTAGCACTGCTCCAGAGAGCTGGTTTGTAGATACCAGCTCGAGAGCTTAGTTTGTAGATAAGAAGAAAATTCATCATGGATTTATATTACAAGAAGTAGATGACCGTGAAAGAATTGAGTTTAAGATTTTCCAATGAGATTTAGAGTTGGAAGATGACTCGAGTTGATTTCGCCAAAAGATAGTACGTTTAGTACGTATAAGAATAAGATGTGAACGGCGTAGAGAAAAGTGGGACCTGTTTATCGTATGCACCTGTTTATCGTATTCACGATCTTAGTGTTTCTGCTTCCGACTGTCTTGTCTCAATTTCCAATAATCTTTCTTCCCTTCGCCTTTCTCTGAATCTTGATAAATCCAAAATTATGTGGATCCTACCTCGATGACTCGGCTTCGAATCTCCCTCCGTATCATTAAATTCTACAATTCTTCCTATCGTTGATAATCTTGTTTTCCTAGGATTCCATTTCGACAAACGACTTTTACTTAAATCTTTCGTTAGAGATCAAGTACGCTCATAATAATACAATAATTTATTTAACGTGGCAAATGCGTGCAAAATGCACGCTTACATGACCACTAACAAACAAAAAAAGAACATCAAAGATCACAGGTAATTAGTTAATTGTTGAAAAATAATTGGATTTGGCGTTTGAAGTACGGCATAGATGTTGATTGGCGGATATGAATAGGCAGTTGATTCCACAAGAGAGGAGCAGCCACAACGAAAAAGCGGAAGCCAAAAGAGGTAGAGTAGATTGGGACATGTAAAAGAAGGGAATTACGGGAACGCAGAGCACAATACACAGTACGAGAATTGTCGAGAAAAGGAAGGTTGAGAAATGAAGGGGTATGAGAAGTTATAAGGCGAAAAGCAATGATAAGAAGACGAATTTGAACACGACAATAAATGGTAGGCCAATCAAGAGAAACAAGATCGTGAAATGTATGATCGAAACGACGAAGACGGAGGAGAACTCGAACGGCAGCGTTGATGATGCGTTGTAAAGGAAGAAGAGTGGATTTAGGTGAGTTGGAAAATAGACTAAGACAGTAATCGAGTCTTGAGAAAAGTAGAGAAGATATGAGAGTCATACAAGAAAGGAAATCGATCAATCTACGAACTTGACGGAGGTTGCGGAGTATAAAGGTAGATGAGCGTACTTTATCTCTAACAAAAGGTTTAAGTGAAAGTCGGTTGTCGAAATGGAAGCCTAGGAAAACGAGATTATCAACGATTGGAAGAATTGTAGAATTTAATGATACGGAGGGAGGTTCGAAGCCGAGGCGTAAAGGTAGGATCCACATAATTTTGGATTAATCAGGATTCAGAGAAAGGCGAATGGAAGAAAGATAATTGGAAATTGAGACAAGATAGTCCGAAGCGGAAACACTAAGATCGTGAATACGATAAACAGGTGCATGAGCATAGATGAGAATGTCATCAGCATATTGCATAACATGGAAGTTATATTAATGAGAAATCGAAGACAAGTCAACGAGAAGAAGAGATAAAAGCATAGGGCCTAATACGGATCCTTGTGAAACACCGGTCGGGATGGATGAAGGATGGGAGAGAAGAGTTAGAATATACGCGAAATGTACCGTTTGACAGAAATGACGAAAACCATGATACAGTGGGTAAAGAGAAGCCATAATCATGACGAAGGCGATGTAGAAGAATCGAGTGATCGACGATGTCAAAAGCAGACGATAGATCAAGAGAAACTATGACACTACATAACTTATGATCGCGCGAGATGAGTAAGTCATTATAAACTTTAAGACAGGCAATTCCAGTAGAGTGATTAGAGCGAAAAGCAGCTTGGAAGGGAGGAAACAAGTTGGAGGAAAAGAGATATGTATTAATTTTCTTGAGAACAAGACGCTCAAGGAGTTTAGAGAGGGTTGGGAGAAGTGAGATTGGACGGTACGAAGATGGTAGTGAGGAGTCGAGAGATTGCTTTTTGATGAGAGGACGAACAGTGGCGCATTTCCAGATGGAAGGAAATGTACGGCTACGGATGGACGAGTTGAACAATGTGGTTAGGAAGGGTGAGATAGAGGAGCAGATATTTTTAAGCAAGTGAGTTGGAATTGGGTCAGAAGGAGAGGTTTTATTAGGTAATGACAGCAGAACCGAAGAAACTTCATCAGACGAAACGGGAAGAAGGTGGAATAGTTCCGGGAGGGAAGTATTTAAAGAGAAGAGTGGGTACAAGGAGGATACGGCTGGAAGGGAAAGCAAATTAGATAGCTTAGTTTGTAGATAAGAAGAAAATTCATCAGGATTTATATCACAAGAAGTAGATGATCTATCTTGATACTCCGCAACATCCGTTAAGTTCGTAGATTGATCGATTTCCCTTTATTTATGACTCTCATATCTTCTCTCTTTTTTTTCTAGACTCGATTATTGTCTTATTCTATTTTCCAACTCACCTAAATCTACTGTTCATCCCCTACAACGCATCGTCAACGCAGCTGTCCGAATTCTCCTCCGTCTTCGTCGTTTTGATCATACATCCTACCATCTTGCTTCTCTCGATTTGCCTACAATTTATTGTCGTGTTCAAATTCGTCGTCTCGTTGCTTTCCGCCTTGTAACTTTTCATACCCGTTCATTTCTCAACCTTCTTTTTCTTGATAATTCTCGTACTGATTACTGTTCTTTGCGTTTCTGCAATTTCCTTCTTTTACATGTCCCAAACTACTCTATCTCCTTTAGACGCTGCTCCTTCTTAATGGCTGCTCCTCTATCGTGGAATCATCTGCCCATTCATATATGCCAATCAACTTCCCTGCCGTGCTTCAAAAGACAAATCCGATCCAATTTAAACAATTTATCTGCTTGACTTTATCATTTTTTGTTAGTGGTCATGTAAGCGCGCAGCTGACACGCATTGCCACGTTAAATAAATTTGTATTATTATAAAGAACTGAATTCGAAATGAGAACGAGTGGTGGTTGCTGCAATACCCATGGTTCTGATATATATACTTAATGATTTTTTTTGATTTTTTTCTTGTATTATTTTTTTTGTGAGCGGTCAAAACAGCCTTATTGCTTTGATCTGTAGTTTTTTGAAGCAAAGAAAATTTATTTTCACAAAATAAAACAAATCTCAGTAAAATTTTTAGTTATTGTCATTAAGTCCTTTATTCGTATTTGTCACGATCTTCATTCATCATAAGTTATTCATTCAAATGATAGGGATTGCCTCTTATGGAGCAACTACCCCTTATTGCTTGAAAATCTCCCTGTACCAAGGCGAATCCAATCTTTCTCAATTGGCAAATAACATCAGCGTACTTACGGCCGGTTCTGACATTTTGCATTTTGGCAATATTTTTCAAAATTCTATCGGCTTCTTAAATCATACTACCGGAAACCGAAAAACTGCGGGTAAACAAATTCCCCTTTCTACTGCGGTTATTCTTTCTCCGTATTTGGTGCGCTTTCAGGATTCATGGTATTGAAATGCTGCTTTGGCAGATTTTGAACACGATGGAGCAAGATGATTAAATACCACGACGTCGATAAACGTCCGCTCAAACCGTGATTGAAAATGCAGGCAACATCGGCACGCGCATCATTCTCTCTGCAAGTATTTTCATTCTCAAACTCAACAGTATTATTTAATGGTTTCAATCGTGGTTCTGTTTCCACAGCATGACAAACCTTTGTGAGCTTGTATGAGATAATGTCTCTGATTGCATTATGCCTGATGATTGTTGAAGCACCATTCTTACAGGATAACATGTGTGATAAAGTTCCACATTGTCCGCAAAAGCATTTGCCATTTGGTACATCTGGTGGGTCTAATTGTATCGTAGAGAAACATCATCTCTGAACTCATCACCTGTAAGGTGAAACTTATCCACTGAAAGTGGAATTGAACTAAGCCAAACGGGTGGTCTGTGTTCACTTGCAAACTTAATTGCGTTTACAGTACCACTTAGAACTTTTTCTGGTATGTATTCCATTCGCTCTTTATTCAGGCGATCTTGATAACTTCGAATCCTTCTCAATAATTCCTTTTGTGTTGTACGCAGAATATCACCGGTTACGTCTGTAAGATAACATTCACGTAATATGCTGGACCATTCGAACTGATGTTCAGTATGCTCGAGTCGCTCAATTCCTAACCCACCATATCTGATAGGCAAAGAAAGTAAGTCAAGCATACAAGAGGGAACATCTCTCCGTAACAAAGTTGGAACAAAGCGATCACCAATTGATCCACGTAGTGATTCTAATGATGAACAACGGCATGGTGTTGTTCGCGAAAAATGAAACCACTTCCACTGTGTAGACTTCGTCAGGCAACAAAACGCTACATGAGGATCTATGCTAGCTACATCAGTCAGTCGATCAATTAACGTGATCCACTTACTCACTTTATCAGACGTTATTAAATCCATGTATTCTTCATTGCTGATTGGCGCACCTAATATTTGCGATCCATCTAAGACAATCTGAATTTGATCCTTTTATAGGAAGTAGGGTATCAGGCATAGAATGCAGCAGCAATTTTGTTTTCGATGTATTCATATTTTGATTATATATTTGTATTCATATTTTGATTATAATATCCATATTTTGTGATTATTTAATTAATATTTTGTGATATTTAATTATTAAATTTTGATTTAGCATTATTATGTTTTGTTTATTTTATAATTATATTAAATACGTAGACTCAGTTAGCTGATTTGATTGGTCCCTCATCCCACATAATAGTCCAAACCTTGTCCAAATCATTAGGATTACCCACAAAGTTCGCGCCATCTGCATACCATCTTTGCGTAACGCTAGGACACAAATTTGCAAATCGATTAATTATGGGAACAGACGCGACTGCAAAGACTGCCATTGTCAACGGGCTCACCCAGTGTCACTCCCTCCCTTGACCACAACGATGTAATTCCGGTAACCATTTCAGCTTCCAAAGAGCATATATTCGATAATGTTTGTGCAAGACCTGGGCAAATATGTTTCACATTTTTTAAAGAACCTTTCGGTTAATCATATTAAAGGCATTTTTGACATCGACTGCTAATAGACCGTATTGTTCATTATTATTGAAGCTACCTCTTTAAGAATGAATCGCAAACTCCAAGCCACTTCTCTGTGCCGCACATAATTAAGTCTTACCCGATACATCTTGTAAGTCGTCTCGCACTACTTCCAAAATTGTCTTATATATAATTCTCCTCGCCACTTCGGAAATCCCGATTGAACGGATGTCATTTCCCTTCTTTGGTATCGTGAGCATGTTTTTCCAAAAGCAAGAGTCCAAACTCGAAAGCCCTGCACCACCACTCGTTTTTCTCGCGGCACGTATGATTGAATCTGCATCGATCATGATAAATATTGAAAATGATGATCCTTTGCATTTTTGATTTTATTATTCAAACAGGCATCTTCGCTTAATGCACCCGGACTTGGATTAGGCTTCTGAAGCAATTCTCCAACTGATTTTCCTTGGACAATGGTCTTTGGTGAAATAAAACTGTTGTTTACTCCATCGTCAAGAACTGCCGCTGCGGCGGTAATTTTACCATCCGTAATTAACTTTTTCTTCCAATCAATTTTCCGGTTCCGTCGGACATCAAGTGTTCTGAATTGTTGCAGAGTACAAGCCTTGAAAAATACTTCACATATTTTCCCCAACTTACACAGTGACAAACATACTTCTAATGTTTTGCGCATTAATGATGTCTTTCGGGTTAGGATTCTTTGCCAAACTGACCTTGAAAAAATCGTTGCTTTTTTTAGAGCTAAGGTTCCGAAGTACCTTCCTTTTTAGTATCGTGGTAAGATTCAGCTAGCATATCAATAACCGTATTACTGGCACCACAATTGGGCAAAGACAGAATCTGGTTTCCAATGAATCACAGTATTATACATTTCATGGATCGATGGTTCAATCGTCAAATTATTACTTAACTGGTCTTGTGTTGAAGAGATTGTTGGAATTGCTGATCCTAATTCACGTGCGTCCAAAATATTATTTTAACAATTGACGGCAACTCACTTAACACACGCTTGATGGCTCCTAGCGCATCGACAACCTTTGCACTTTGCATTCGGTCCATTACACGAACAGCATTTTACCTCAGTAGAGGGCTTGTCCTTCGGCATACCAGTTCTTGTTATAGTCTTGTGTTGTGTAGCGAGCCGAATACTTGTAAATTGTATGTATATTATATTGTAAGTAGTTATGTATGTATATTATATTGTAAGAATTTATAATAACCAAGAGTTTTGTTAATATGACCCCGTATTTTTTGACCCCATAAAGTTTGCAATGCACACGCCTTCACCATTCGGCCACGTGGGGTCAATTGCTGAAGATGATGCAAGCTAGGCATCGAAATATTCGGCTAAATCAATTTTGTGATGGTCTTTGCCAGCTTTCTTCAAATTTAAAATGATTTTATTGTTTTTCTTCTCGATGGATACACGTCGTAATCAAAAAATTACACCTTCAAACGCATCACAAAACAAAACTAACTTGACAGCTAAAGTTTTAAGATGTTTCCTTCGTTGCAAACATATGCTGAACATAACCTATTAGTCTAAAAGTCAATATGGGACTCATCATTGTTAATTAAGGCCTATTGTACTTTATTATTACTACAGGTCATAGCCATAAGGCTGTTTTGACCTCTCACAAAAGAAAAACAAATTAATACAAGAAAAAAATCAAAAAAAATTATTCAGTATATATATCAGAACCATGGGGACTGCATCAACCACCATTCGTTCTCATTTCGAATCCAGTTCTTTATATTGGATTTAAATTCATTGATTGTATGCACCGCAACGACATCAACTGGAAGACGAATCCAAACATTCACCGCTCGATGAGACAGTCGAAAATGACGAGTGTATTTTCCATGCTCATGTACTACTAGTACTTTCATGTTCTACTTATAATAAAAGTAACACAATATATCTACTTAACCGCTATCTATAAATCTGTCTTGTGCTTATAGAACACGAACAATTGTTATGTGTAATTTTTATAGAATACGAATAAATATATATAATTATATATTATTATTAGTATACTACATCCGATGAGCGGTGGCTCGTTTGGCTGGATCTCAATGTAAAAAAGTACAATGTCAGTAAAACAAAAAAATGCAAATCAGGTTCGACTTCCTATGAGAGCGATACACTGTTCAGCGCACGCCGAAATTCTCGGATGTTCCGGCATTCAATTGCAGGTGACGGGGGTATGTTACAACTGTTTATTACTCGATCTCTGATATCCTGATAGTGTCGATGGACTTTTCTACGATGTTTGAGCGTTAGTCGATGTCCACGTAATTTCTCGGAGTTGCGTAGGCAAAACATGAAGTTGAGGGGATGAGTGGGCGATAAAATTGCCCTCCATACCAGCATAAGATCAGCTTTTACCAAACTTTCCCAAACCGTTGAAACACCTAGGATTTCTAACTTCTGGTCAAACGGCAGGTCTTTGACAGTGTGAACAAGACGGGTAGCCGACGGAGAATTGATTCGTAAGCCACAATGTTCTTGCACAGATGTGGATACGCTGCGGGAGATGCGTATAGCATTCGAGATTCGATGAGGGCCTTGTATATTATTCTGAAGCTACATGCCTCTAGTGATCCAAAAGATCGCTTAATGATGCCAATAGTACGACGGCAATTGGCCGAAACTTTATTTACGTGAGACTTTAATATATAATACAAATTTATTTAATGTGGCAAATGCGTACAAGCTGTACGCTTACAAGTCCACAAACAAAAATGAAAAAGTCAAGCGGATAAATTGTTAAAATGGGACCGGATTTGTCGTTTGAAGCACTGCAGGGAAGTTGATTGGCGTATATGAATGGGCAGATGATTCCACGATAGAGAAGCAGCCACCAGGAAGGAGCGGAGTCCAAAGGAGGTAGAGTAGTTTGGGACATGTAAAAGAAGGGAATTACATGAACGCAAGGAACAGTAAACAGGACGAGAATTATCAAGAAAAGGAAGGTTGAGAAATGAAGGGGTATGAAAAGTTACAAGGCGGAAAGCAACGATAAGAAGACGAATTTGAACACGACAATAAATTGTAGGCAAATCGAGAGAAGCAAGATGGTAGGATGTATGATCAAAACGACGAAGACGGAGGAGAATTCGGACAGCTGCGTTGACGATGCGTTGTAGGGGAAGAAGAGTGGATTTAGGTGGGTAAATCCACATAATTCTGGATTTATCAGGATTCAGAGAAAGGCGAGGGGAAGAAAGATGATTGGAAATTGAGACAAGACAGTCCGAAGCGGAAACCCTAAGATCGTGAATACGATAAACAGGTGCATGAACATAGATGAGAATGTCATCAGCATATTGCATAACATGGAAGTTAAATTTATGAGAAATCGAAGACAAATCACCAAGAAGAAGAGAGAAAAGTATAGGGCCTAATACGGAGCCTTGCGGAACACCGGACGGAATGGACGAAGGATGGGAGAGAGAAGAGTTAGAATATACGCGAAATGTACGGTTCGATAGATATGAAGAAAACCATGATACAGTGGGTAAAGAGAAGCCATAATCATGACGAAGGCGATGGAGAAGAATCGAGTGATCGACGATGTCAAAAGCAGACGATAGATCAAGAGAAACTATGACACTACATAATTTATGATCGCGCGATATGAGTAAGTCGTTATAAACTTTAAGACATGCAATTTCGGTAGAGTAATTAGAGCGAAAAGCGGCTTGGAAGGGAGGAAATAAGTTAGAGGAATAGAGATATGTATTAACTTGCTTAAGAACGAGACGCTCAAGGAGTTTAGAGAGGGTTGGGAGAAGTGAAATAGGACGGTACGAAGATGGTAGTGAGGAGTCGAGATATTGCTTTTTGATGAGAGGACGAACAGTGACGCATTTCCAGATGGAAGGAAATGTACGGCTACGGATGGACGAGTTGAACAATGTGGTTAGGAAGGGTAAGATAAAGGAGCAGATATTTTTAAGCAAGTGAGTGGGAATGGATCATAAGGAGAGGTTTTATTAGGTAATGACAGCAGAACCGAAGAAACTTTATCAGACGAAACGGGAAGAAGGTGGAATAGTTCTGGGAGGGAAGTATTCAAAGAGAAGAGTGGGTACAAGGGGGCTATGGGTAGTAGGGAAAGTAAATTAGATAGTTTAGTTTGTAGATAAGAAGAAAATTCATTAGGATTTATATTACAAGAAGTAGATGATCGTGAAAGAATTGAGTTTAAGATTTTCCAATGAGATTTCGAGTTGGAAGATGACTCGAGTTGATTTCGCCAAAAGAGAGTACGTTTAGTACGTATAAGAATGAGATGTGAACGGCGTTGAGAAAAGTAGGAATCACGAAGATTTGGAGGGAGTGAGTCGGGTGAACGTTTAAGAAAGCGTTTATACATACGAAAAGTGTGACGGAGTCGACGTTTAGAAAGACTACAGTCAGAATCGAACCAGGGAGCATGGCGCAAGCGCTGGGAACGTTGAAGTCGACTAGGCAGAAGGTTATTGAGGATCGACGTAAGTTCAGAATCAAACAGAATGCAGAGATCATCGGGAGAGAGATAGTTAAGAGGAAGTGAAAAGAGTGAAGAATTGAGTAAGGCTGTGCAGAGAACAGGGATATCGAGAAGCTTCCAGGGTCGACTTGGTGTAGATAAAGGTAAAGGCAGAGAAGGAGGATGGGGACGAGTAAGAGTAAGAGTGACAAGGAAATGATCGGACAAACCATGATCAGTAATTGACAAGGAGGTATATTCATTGAAGCAGTTAGGAACTGCAATGATGTCGAGAGCACCGCCGAGAATATGAGTTGGGCTTGTTGAAAGTAATTTATAGTTAAAATCAGAAAAAAGATTAGTTAAAGTGATAGAGTCAGAGTCAGACGGGCGATCAAGACGAATGTTTAAGTCACCGAGAACAAAAGAAGGAGTATAAGACAATGAACAGTGAGACATTAGATCTGCAAGGTCGTTAAAGAAGATACTTGATGGGGCAACTGAACCTGGATGGTATACAATCACAAATTTCAGAGGGAAAGGCGTTGATAATCTGCATACGAGTAATTCGAACGATGTGTAACGGATGTTAACGTTGATTTTACGTAAAGACATTGGGTGACGAGCAATGGCAACAATGCCGCCATGGTTAGACGCAGTAGATGTATGAGATGTAATTTGACGAGCTGATTCAACTAGGGAACACCCAGAGCGACATAGTCGACGAATAGCAAGATCGTCGGAGTCAGAGTGCCAGGATTCGGTAATGCAGAGAATATCGATAGATAATTGATCGAAGATATCGAGAAGCATATCAGCTTTATGAAGAATGGAGCGAGTATTGAATAGACTAAGACGAAAAGTATGCTTAGGAGCGAGATCGACTAGCGAAGAAGACAAATTAACTTTATATCATTGTTTAGACAGTATCAGATGAATTGACATTTATGTAATTAGGATCGGTATGTGACATCCGGCAATTATATAGATCACAGGCTCTTCCAACTATATAATTTAGCAATTAGAAACTTCAATCATAGAAGCCGAGTAGAATTATTATTGAGTACAAGACAGACGCAAATGGATGTTCAGTCTGTTCACTATTGATATTAAAAAATGAAAATAAAAAAATGAAGTGTAGAATGTAATCAGCCGAATGGGTAGTTCAACACTGATTGTTGGTTCGAACTGTTATGAATCCACTTCCTCACTTGAAGTTTGAAATGTGAATAGCTGATGGCACAAGCAATTTCTTCAGGTAGTAAATTCCAAATATTAATTACACGATGGGAGTGTATCATTATTAGCAGATTTTTTATCAGCGGGGAATTTAAAGGGGGTTAAGTGATGTACACAACAATTTGTAGCTCTAACCTTCACAACATTTCTAGGATATCCTTCAAATGATTCGACAACTGCCAATATTAGCAAGAGATCAAGATAGTATTATTTGTCTCATTGAACACAAACCTAACAAGGATTACTTGTCCTCATACGAATACAAATTATAAAAGAAAATTAAAGACCCGCGACGAAACACTGATTCAAGATAGGTAATTTCCTTTTTAGTACATGGAAAAACAGCTTGAATTCATCCACACTCAGGATGTGGACGAACCAAAGAACAATAAAGGAGTTTGAAGACAGATTGCTGAATACAGTTTAAATAACATTATTGTTAAAGATGTATCGATTTTATTCATGTTGTACTTATGTTGGTACGTTCTCTTTATTAAGCCTTGTTAGTTTGTCCATCATAATTGTATTCTCACAATCTGCACGCGGAATGGTATATATAACGCATTGTGATGTTGTTATGGTGGTCTTTTGAATATGCTACTAAGTCTACCATCAGTTTTATAGTACACTTTTATTCTGTTCTTGAATTTTGAAGTTATTTATTATTATTTCAATGCATACCAAAGCCAAAAGGCTATTCAGGCAGAGTCCAAAAAAATAAAACAAAAGCAAATGGTCAGTCAACGTAGCTAATTAGGGTATTCCAGTGGTAGTGTTGAATGGCGGCATTGTTCATGTATCCATTTGTAGCATCGTGATCTAAACGTTTTCAAACTGGGGCTGCAACAACTTCCTCATGCAACGAATTCCACATGTTAATTCCTCTTCTTGAGAGTCTATACACTTTTGGTAATCTGCCAAATCTAAATTTATACAAGACTCTGCTATGTCCCCGCAACTGATCTACCCGCCTAGTGATTACATCGGTGGGATAACCTACCACATCATTCGACATATGCCATAGACATAGCATTTCCAAGGATATGAACCTCTCACGTACCGACAACATCCCAATACGACTTAGACGTACATAATAGTCAATACCACTTAAGCCAATACAGAGCCTCGATCCGCGCCTAAGAATAGACTCCAGGTCTAATAGTTCTTGCTTAGTGACATGGAAACAAGCCTGAATGCAGTACTCCAAGTGTGGCCTGACGATGGAGATGAATAACCTCTTGAACATGTGACAGCTTAACCTGAGGAATGCATTTTTAATACAATATAACGCCCTAGTAGCTTTACCTAGAAAGAAGTCGGTGTTCAACTTTATTTTCAAGGATCTTTGGACAATAATCCCTAAATCCTTATGATGAGACACTTCCTTTAAGACCATATCTCCAATAAAGTACCTTAGAGTTTCAATAGGGCGACCTAGTTGCATGAGGACACATTTATCAACATTCAACCGTAGTCCGGTAGAATCGCACCACTTGATCAGGGAGTTTAGATCATTTTGTAACGATACTCGATCAGCAAGACTTCTAATGATCGACCAAATCTTTAGATCGTCTGCAAACGCTAGATGAGAGCATGATAAGCGGAGTAGCAGATCATTAATGAAGATTATAAAGAGCAGTGGGCCAAGGACTGATCCCTGCGGTACGCCAGAATTAATATTTACCGAATAATAATAAATAATAATAATACAAATTTATTTAATGTGGCAAATGCGTACAAGCTGTACGCTTACAAGTCCACAAACAAAAATGAGAAAGTCAAGCAGTTAAATTGTTCAGATGGGATCGGATTTGTCGTTTGAAGCACTGCAGGGAAGTTGATTGGCGTATATGAATGGGCAGATGATTCCACGATAGAGGAGCAGCCACCAGGAAGGAGCGGAGTCCAAAGGAGGTAGAGTAGTTTGGGACATGTAAAAGAAGGGAATTACAGGAACGCAAGGAACAGTAAACAGGACGGGAATTATCAAGAAAAGGAAGGTTGAGAAATGAAGGGGTATGAAAAGTTACAAGGCGGAAAGCAACGATAAGAAGACGAATTTGAACACGACAATAAATTGTAGGCAAATCGAGAGAAGCAAGATGGTAGGATGTGTGATCAAAACGACGAAGACGGAGGAGAATTCGGACAGCTGCGTTGACGATGCGTTGTAGGGGAAGAAGAGTGGATTTAGGTGAGTTGGAAAATAGACTAAGACAATAATCGAGTCTAGAAAAAAGGAGAGATGATATGAGAGTCATACAAGAAGGGAAATCGATCAATCTACGAACTTGACGGAGATTGCGGAGTATCAAGGTAGATGAGCGTACTTTATCTCTAACGAAAGGTTTAAGTGAAAGTCGGTTGTCCAAATGGAAAGCCTAGGAAAACGAGATTATCAACGATAGGAAAGAATTGTAGAATTTAATGATACGGAAGGAGGTTCTACGCCGAAGCTTCGAGGTAGGATCCACATAATTTTAGATTTATCAGGATTCAGAGAAAGGCGAAGGGAAGAAAGATGATTGGAAATTGAGACAAGACAGCTGGAAACAGAAACACTAAGATCATGAATACGATAAACAGGTGCGTGAGCATAGATGAGAATGTCATCAGCATATTGCATAACATGGAAGTTAAATTTATGAGAAATCGAAGACAAATCACCAAGAAGAAGAGAGAAAAGCATAGGGCCTAATACGGAGCCTTGTGGAACACCGGACGGAATGGACGAAGGATGGGAGAGAGAAGAGTTAGAATAGACGCGAAATGTACGGTTTGATAGATATGAAGAAAACCATGATACAGTGGGTAAAGAGAAGCCATAATCATGACGAAGGCGATGGAGAAGAATCGAGTGATCGACGATGTCAAAAGCAGACGATAGATCAAGAGAAACTATGACACTACATAATTTATGATCGCGCGATATGAGTAAGTCGTTATAAACTTTAAGACAGGCAATTTCGGTAGAGTAATTAGAGCGAAAAGCGGCTTGGAAGGGAGGAAATAAGTTAGAGGAAAAGAGATATGTATTAACTTGCTTGAGAACGAGACGCTCAAGGAGTTTAGAGAGGGTTGGGAGAAGTGAGATTGGACGGTACGAAGATGGTAGTGAGGAGTCGAGAGATTGCTTTTTGATGAGAGGACGAACAGTGGCGCATTTCCAGATGGAAGGAAATGTACGGCTACGGATGGACGAGTTGAACAATGTGGTTAGGAAGGGTAAGATAGAGGAGCAGATATTTTTAAGCAAGTGAGTGGGAATTGGGTCAGAAGGAGAGGTTTTATTAGGTAATGACAGCAGAACCGAAGAAACTTCATCAGACGAAACGGGAAGAAGGTGGAATAGTTCTGGGAGGGAAGTATTTAAAGAGAAGAGTGGGTACAAGGGGGCTATGGGTAGTAGGGAAAGTAAATTAGATAGCTTAGTTTGTAGATAAGAAGAAAATTCATCAGGATTTATATTACAAGGGGTAGATGATCGTGAAAGAATTGAGTTTAAGATTTTCCAATGAGATTTAGAGTTGGAAGATGACTCGAGTTGATTTCGCCAAAAGAGAGTACGTTTAGTACGTATAAGAATGAGATGTGAACGGCGTTGAGAAAAGTAGGAATCACGAAGATTTGGAGGGAGTGAGTTGGGTGAACGTTTAAGAAAGCGTTTATACATACGAAAAGAGTGACGGAGTCGACGCTTAGAAAGACTACAGTCAGAATCGAACCAGGGAGCATGGCGCAAGCGCTGGGAACGTCGAAGTCGACTAGGTAGAAGGTTATTGAGGATCGACGTAAGTTCAGAATCAAACAGAATGCAGAGATCATCGGGAGAGAGATAGTTAAGAGGAAGTGAAAAGAGTGAAGAATTGAGTAAGGCTGTGCAGAGAATAGGGATATCGAGAAGCTTCCAGGGTCGACTTGGTGTAGATAATGGTAAAGGCGGAGAAGGAGGATGGGGACGAGTAAGAGTAAGAGTGACAAGGAAATGATCGGACAAACCAGGATCAGTAATTGACAAGGAGGTATAGTCATTGAAGCAGTTAGGAACAGCAATGATGTCGAGAGCACCGCCGAGAATATGAGTTGGGCTTGTTGAAAGTAATTTATAGTTAAAATCAGAAAAAAGATTAGTTAAAGTGATAGAGTCAGAGTCAGACGGGCGATCAAGACGAATGTTAAAGTCACCGAGAACAAAAGAAGGAGTATAAGACAATGAACAGTGAGACATTAGATCTGCAAGGTCGTTAAAGAAGATACGTGATGGGGCAACTGAACCTGGACGGTATACAATCACAAGTTCCAGAGGGAAAGGCGTTGATAATCTGCATATGAGTAATTCGAACGAGGTGTAACGGATGTTAACGTTGATTTTACGTAAAGACATTGGGTGACGAGCAATGGCAACAATACCGCCATGGTTAGACGCAGTAGATGTATGAGATGTAATTTGACGAGCTGATTCAACTAGAGAACAACCAGAGCGACATAGACGACGAATAGCAAGATCGTTGGAGTCAGTGTGCCAGGATTCGGTAATGCAGAGAATATCGATAGATAATTGATCGAAGATATCGAGAAGCATATCAGCTTTATGAAGAATGGAGCGAGTATTGAATAGACTAAGACGAAAAGTATGCTTAGGAGCGAGATCGACTAGCGAAGAAGACAAGGGGGAGAGATGGGACGCCATCGAATTTTTGGCCTTGTGTGAAGAACGTGAAAATTTCCGTTGATTTTACGTATAGATAAGGATGACTCGCCGTTTGTTTCACGTCGATGTTTTTCAATGCGAGCTAAATTGAGCTGGGCAATATCAGAAGGGGAGCGGTCAGGAAAGATACGGCAAGTAGATGAAGTGGTAAGAAGTTTAAAACGTTGGGAGAGTACCG
This sequence comes from Pomphorhynchus laevis, assembly GCA_012934845.2. Lineage (NCBI taxonomy): Eukaryota > Metazoa > Acanthocephala > Palaeacanthocephala > Echinorhynchida > Pomphorhynchidae > Pomphorhynchus > Pomphorhynchus laevis. Next base: position 24,222 of record WNNJ02001883.1, read on the forward strand.
AAGAGGCATGTGAACTATGTCGGAAAACGATTTTTAAGAGTGGAGGACTGAGATGATTTGATTTAGTGGATTTGTTTAAACGAATAAAGGATACAGGAGCGATATTATTGAAGAGTGATGGGTTATCATCAGGAAGAATGGTTGCTAGGATAGACCTGAAAGCAGATACATCATCATCGAGGCGAGATTGTGGAGAAGCAGATTCGGAAAGCTTTAAGTTTGATATGATTATACAGCGATCGCGCGAAGGAAAACGATTTCGTGGAAGTGGTGGACGGACAGAGCTGGTAGGAGTCGAGGTAGATGAGCAGATAGAAGTGGAAATGACAGGGGTGCTTGATAAAGAATTAATATTGGTTGGAGCAAGTGTGACAGGAGCGGGGTGTTGAATCGGTTGATCAGAGATGTGACTGGATATGATTTTAAATGAAGGATGTAACTTATTGGGAAGTGTTACGTGGGAGGTAGAGTAAGGAGAATTAAAATAGGTTGGGGCATGAGTGACAGGAATGGAGTGTTGAATTAGTTGATCGGAAATGTTACTGGAAATGATTTTGATGGAAGGGTGTAAATTATTGAGAGGTGATACAGGGGGGGTCGAGTAAGGAGTTCGTGAGGAGAATAAAGAAGTTTGAGATTTATTTAGATTGGGGGAGGAATAGGAAAGAGGAGGTACGAGATGAAAAGCTTTGCCGTTAGCATTGTTAGAATGAGAAAGATTAATGGAAGTTTGGTACGTAGTTGAACGAGGAGTGTGTGAGAGAGTAGGTTCAATAATGGGATTATATGATGCGAAGTCAGGTGTTGATGCGAGGGAAACATCTAAAACAGCATTGGTCTGAGTGGTAGTGTGTGATACAGGAGTAGATGAGCAGGATAACTGTAGTAGTCGTACTGATGTACAAAAACCGCAAGTGAAATGTTTAAGTTTATACACTGAGTGGTCGGATATTTTAACACGAACAAGTGTCCATACATCGCAATCTTTGGAATCGCATCCAACTTCAAAGCTGGTATAACCATCATTGCATTTAGATGTGGAAGATTGTTGATCAGGAACAGGGATCTGAGATCGCGCTTTTTTAGGCATGACCTTATCGATAGATTGAGCTCAATCCGCGAGCGTAGCGAGCGGAACTGACAGGAATAATCTGGAACTGACAGGAATAATCTGGAACTGACAGGAATAATCTGGAACTGACAGGAATAATCTGGAACTGACAGGAATAATCTGGAACTGACAGGAATAATCTGGAACTGACAGGAATAATCTGGAACTGACAGGAATAATCTGGAACTGACAGGAATAATCTGGAACTGACAGGAATAATCTGGAACTGACAGGAATAATCTGGAACTGACAGGAATAATCTGGAACTGACAGGAATAATTGTTATTTGCTAGAACAGTTATAAATTTTCAGCAATTTCATCAATTTCAATAAGAAAATCCAACTTCAAAGCTGGTATAACCATCATTGCATTTAGATGTGGAAGATTGTTGATCAGGAACAGGGATCTGAGATCGCGCTTTTTTAGGCATGACCTTTTATCGATAGATTGAGCTCAATCCGCGAGCGTAGCGAGCGGAACTGACAGGAATAATCTGGAACTGACAGGAATAATTGTTATTTGCTAGAACAGTTATAAATTTTCAGCAATTTCAGCAATTTCAATAAGAAAACACACCCCCACACAAACTCGGAAAGACCTATTCGATAGAAATTCCCTGACCCACTCACAAATATATGAATGAAGTCCGTAGTGATACAGTAAAGACACTATGCCGTCGTGTGGTACCCTATCAAATTCGAAAAATCAAGGAATACTGTATGAACAATACAAAAGTTATTTGAAAGTTATTTGAAAGTTATTTGAAGTTATTTTGAAGATATTCGAAATATTATTATTATTTCGACAAACAGACGAGCAAAGCTCATAGTTGCACAATAAAAAGAAAAAGTAAAGAAAAAAAAGACTCACAAACAAAAGTCAAAAAAGTTCATGTTTAAATGCTAAAACCGATCTTGAGTTGACAATTTCTTCACTTAATCGGTTCCACTTACCTACGATTCGGTGTCCAAATTGTACAGTTTAAGAGCGTATAACTCGGCGATGGGCTAAAGTAAATATTGATAAATAGTCTTCTGAATTCTTGGGGATAGTTCGCAATAAAAAATTCTACATTATATTATTATTGAATAAAGACAAAGCCACAAATGTCTGTTCACTATTGATATTAAAAAATAAAAATAGAAAATGAAATGTAGAATGTAACCAGTCGAATGGATAGTTCAACACTGATTGATGGTTCGATCTGTTATGAATCCACTTCATCACTTGAAGTTTGAAATGTGAATAGCTAAAGGCACAAGCAATTTCCTCAGGTAGTGCATTCCAAATATTGATAACACGCTAGGAGTGTCTCATTATTCGAGGATTTTTACCGGGGGGATTTATAGAGGTTAGGCGATGTCCACGAAAATTTGTACTCGATAATTTAGTGGACTTGCACTTGCAGCTGGCACACGTTTGCCACGTTAAATAAATAAATTATTATAGTATATAAAAAAACCTTATAACATTTATGGGATATCTTTCAAATTATTATTGAATCTTCCTTTGGTTGATGGTTTTCTTAAAAATCTAAATTTATTCTACGGCAAAGTAATTAAACTTGATCAGGATATCTATCAGACTCCTGCTTTTCTTCAAACAGCTTGGCTTAGCCCTCTCGCAAGTAAGCGCACTTTAATCTGGAGAGCTTCGCTTGACGGATATCACCCCAAGTTCGGTAAAAGAAGAAGAATCATGCATCAACGATCATCAACTTGTGTATGCTGTTTTTGCAACACAGCATGCTCATCACTCTTACATGTATTATTGTCTTGTTTATCTTTCAAAACAATAGATTCGCTGAAGTGGGGGTAGGCTTATAGGCTTATTTCGGCTGACGATGCGTACATGTGTCACGTACAATCAATTTGAGTCAACCAATGAAATTTTAAGCAGCTCAAGAAATAAGAAGAAAGACAACTGTTCTGACTTTATATTTGTTATCTTATAATCTTTTTTTATATGCCCAAGCCGAAAGGCGGAGTGGCTTTAATAAATCACTACATTATTATTACCTGTTTACATCTATTATTATTAATACAGGTCATAGCCATAAGGCTGTTATAAAAAAAAGGTCATAGCCATAAGGCTGTTTTGACCGCTCACATAAAAAACAAATAAATACAAGAAAAAAATCAAAAAAATCGTTCAGTATATATATCAGAACCATGGGTACTGCAGCAACCACCACTCGTTCTCATTTCGAATCCAGTTCTTTATATTGGATTTAAATTCATTGATTGTATGCACCGCAACGACATCAACTGGAAGACGATTCCAAATATTCACCGCTCGATGAGACAGTCGGAAATGACGAGGGTATTTTCCGTGCTCATGTACTACTAGTACTTTCGAGTGCCCTCTACGTCCATCCCGTTCATTGAGTTCAACTCTATTTGCTGGAAAATTTTCATCTTTATTAATTAGTTGATACATAGCTAGAAGGTCGAAAAGAAGGAACCTTTCACGCACTGTCGGCATATTCAAACTTTTTATTCGTGCTTCATAGGGAAGATATCGTACCTGAGGACATAATTTCGTAAACCGTCGAAGTATGCGCTCTAATTGATCAAGTTCTGTACGCGTACACGGAAAGACTACTGGCGACACATATTCTAATATCGGTCTTATAAGAGCATTATATAAACGCACAACACAAACGGGAGATAAATCTTTAAAGCAATTTTTGACAATATAGGTCATTCTTCTTGCTGCGTTACAAATCCTATCAGTGTTAGTACGTGTTTTCAGATTGTTTTGAACAATTATACCAAGATCCAGAATGGACTGCGTGGAAACAACAAACTCATCGCCTATAAAATATTCTTGACTCACATTGCTATGACCTAATCTCATATTATTATTATTATCAAGTTCAGACTTAGCCATAAGGCTTTAAGCCGATCACACAATACAGAAAAAAAGATCAACCAAATGGGTAGGTTAGAAAAGGTGACAAATCAGCCTGGACGTATATCCAACGTCGAACCCTGTTTTTGAAAGCGAGGAAATTGGTGATGGCAGCGATAGGTTCAGGCAAACTATTCCAAACATCTACTGCCCGTTCAGACAGTCTGTAAAATTTTCGCAGCTTACCCGGTAATTTTTTAAAAAGCATCTTACAATGGCCTCGCAATCTCGAATTATCTCGAAATCTAACTACACCCAAAGGAAAGCCATCAGCTGAATGTACAATTTTCCAAAGTGTAATCAGATCAAGAAAAAGATACCGATACCTCACTGATAAAACGTTCAAACATCTTAATCTTGAAATAAAGCTTCCTTGACAACACATCCGAGAAGCTCGTCTCATTACACTTTCCAAGTTATTCAACTCACTCCTGGTCGTTGGAAAGGTTGCCTGTACACAATACTCAAGATGTGGTCTTACTAGGGCACAATAAAGTTTGGCGAAGATTTGCGGCGATAATTTTGCAAAAGTCATTTTTATGCAGTATAAGGCACGTATCGCTTTTAACCGCGCGTGATCACTATTTGCTCTTGTCTTTAGCGATTCGTGAATTATCACTCCCAGGTCGGGATGTTCTGAGACTCGCTTGATTGAGTGTCCATTTATTTTGTAATCGAAATGAGTTTTATCTCTACCCAATCTGATCCATACACATTTTGTCGCGTTGAGTATCAAGCCAGTGCTATTACACCAAGTCCCGATACGGTTAAGGTCACATTGTAAAAATTCACAATCCGCCTCGTTTTGGGTTGTTGCCCATATTTTAACATCGTCAGCAAATGCCAGGTGAGGACACTTTAACCTTAGGAGTAGGTCATTCAAAAAGATGATAAAGAGAAGTGGACCTAGGACCGTGCCCTGAGGAACACCCGAATGAACACGTCGAGCTGTTGACAAAACTTCATCTAATCGCACAACGAATGATCGATCCTCGAGAAATGTCTTAATCCAGTTGCAAATTGTCGTAGGTACACCGTAATGACGTAGTAGTGAATCTAAACCAGCATGTGGAACTCTATCAAAGGCCTTAGAGAAATCAAGAAATATTATATCAACTGTAAGACCCGAACTAAGAGCAGCTACCCAATGTTCGCGAGCATTCAACAGATTAGTTAGGCACGAGCGACCAGGTCGGAAGCCGTGCTGAGAATCATCAAGAATTTGATATAAATTTAGATGTTCACGTATTCTCTTCGCAATGAGTCTCTCCATAATTTTAGAAATAACACTGGTAAGACTAATTGGTCTAAAATCTGAACAAGTTAGTGCCAACTGTTTCTTTGGAATAGGTACAACAATTGCCCTTTTCCAATCATCAGGAATCCACGAATACTGTAAGCTTCGATGAAATAGAGACGTAAGGCTTGGAGCAATAATGTGCGACAGAGTACGCAAAAGAAAAGGGGATACACCATCTGGTCCTGCAGAGCCAAAACTATTTAATTTATGGAGTTCAGACTGAACTTCAATGACATTAATAGGAGATATTGGTAAGTTAGATTGTAAGTTGGGCGGGTACTGTATCTGGTCAATATTCGATTGCGAGGATGGAGATACTACAAAACTGCTTGCAAGAGCTTCCACAATAGCCTCCTTGTCAACTACATCACCACTTTCTAAACGTACACAATTAATCGTAGAAGGTAGGATTCGACGATGTCTAACGTATGCCCAAAAACGTTTAGGTGACCTGTTAATGTCAGAAGCAATACCCTCTTCAAATGTTTTTCTTTTTGAGCGTTTTAGTTGGTTGCATAGATTGCGAAGAGTTTTGTACTCACGGTGCGTAACAGTGTTACGTTGAGAGATTCGCCATAATCGATTTCTTTCCTTTATCGTAGTCTCCAACTCATTGTCGAACCACAATGGCGTTGTCGTCTTGTAAGCCCTATTTCTTATTGGTGCAAACGTATCCGAAATGGTTATGAGGTTACTGGTCACTAACGATAAATGATCATCAATTGGAAGATCAGCAGATCCGAAGTTCAGCTGATGACTATAGAGTTGGAGATCTTCCACATTTACTCGATTCCAATTACGCTTTCCGATGCCACTGCACTTAGATCGTCGTTGTAAAGTGTGAGCAATCTGTACTGAAATCACACAATGGTCACTGGTTCCTAAAGGAGACTCGAAATCAACTCTGATTACATCTTCAATGCGCTTGGTAAACCCAAGATCTAATATTGTCTCTGGTTGAGACGATATACATGTTGGCTGATTAATATGTTGGATCAGGAGAAGCTCTGCCAGCAAGAATTCAGCAAGCTCGCAGTTTTCGACATTATAGTAATACCGGTTGTTACTAATCCAGTTAACTTGAGGAAGATTAAAATCCCCAATAAGGAAGAAATAATTTGAGGAGCAGAATGATCTTAACTGATTTTTCAGAAGATCTAACTGTGTATGAACTGAGGGTGATCTGTATACGACGCAAATATCTATTGAACAATGAGTATCATTGACGCAGAATGACAATAACTCGAATGAATAGTGATCATCGCACAATTCAGTAATCTTCGTAATTGATAAGGTGTTTTTAATATAAGCAGCAACACCCCCGCCACGACGACCTGCAACTCTATCTGCTCTCAAAAGTCGATACCCAGAGATAGCCATAAGGTCATCATTAATTTGATAATGAAGCCATGACTCAGAAATGCAAAACACGTCAAAATCTTTAAAAGATATAAACTGCTGCACTTCAGACAATTGAGCAGGTAAGCTTCTGATATTGGAGTAACCTACCACCAGAGGACATTCATTATTACATATTCTCTCTGAACAATTAGATGGCAACTTCCTTTCCAAACATATATCCACTAGATGTCCAATCATGGCGTTGTAAGGTCTAGAGAAAGATTGATCGATCTCCATCGAACTGCAGGACGCCACCTCACAACCCGAAAATTTCGAATGCACAGATTCGATTCACCGTTTTGCAGCCTGTAATGAAGTTCCGCCTTGATATCCTTCAATTTTTGCCTGTCTTCGAGAGAAAGATCACGTAAAATTCGTATTTTGTTACCTTTAAGTCGATAACCACGGTCTAAAAGACACTTTGCTTGCTCTGCCGATCCTAACACAACCTTTAGCAATCGTGATCTATCGTTTTTCTTACCCAACCTATAGAGCTGCCTTACTAAAATAGACGATGCGACCTCTTCCTCACCTTTTTCGAGCAAATTAGAAAAGAACACACGTAAACCGGCAATATCATCATCAAGCCGCTCCTGTGCACTTGAGGCTGATGACTCATCTAAACCCCAAATAAGTATGTTACAGCCCCTATTTAATGTATGATTGCGATCTGTGTGACTTTTATTATCAAAATACGTTTTTTTTGCTGAAAGAATCGCTGCCGTCACCACCCTCATCCGGTTTGCTTCTTGCGTCTCGCCCTTGTTCCATCTCATTTGAACAAATACACTTGAAAGCTGAGTGAACATTATCTATATCGACGTCTGTATCATTGTGTGAAGCTCGTTCATCGGTGACTCCAGTTATACCGATTTCATTGCGATAATCATTAATCACCGATATAGACGATACTTCGTAATTGTCCGATACCTTCAAAGCATCATTGTCCAGCGACACCGACGGCTCACCACTAACAACCGATATTGACGACGCACTATTGCCTTCAAATTTCTTACTCAACGTTTGCATCACGCGTGAATTTGGATGACCTTTTTTCCAGATACGGGATGAACTTGGTATTTCGCTATTTGTATTTTTAGTGTTCTGAACGTGAAACTCTTGAATGGGTATATCTTTATAGGTATCTGATTCGCCAGAACTTTGTACTTCCCGATCGATGCAACTTTTTGAATATGTGTTCCTTTCCGAAGCATTTGTAGATATTTTCTCGTCACAATGGCCCTTCAAATGAATTAGCAAAGATGCGCAGCAGTACCCACAGTAAAATGATTTATTCGATAGCGCAGATTTCTTTTCCTCCGGAAACGATACACTTGTCCACACACTACAATCTTCACTAGAACATTGAATCTGATGATCCACAAACTTTGTTGCAATAGCTCGCTTTGTAGTCTTCCTCTGTTTGACCATGATGTTTGATATTGGTTCTTCGGTATAATTTGTAAGATGTTGTAATCAAGAAAATTTTTATGTAATTTGTGTAAGTACTTTAATAATCAATTCTTTTTTTAACGTCAATATGTGCACACTTTTTAATATTCAATGTTATTCCAGTGTTTAAAGACCATCGATAAACAATGTTTAGGATATTTTGAAAGTCATTTCGATCCTTGTTGGTTTTAATCAATTTCCATACCTTTACATCGTCGGCAAAAGCTAAAACACTACAATCCTCAATTAAATCTAGTAGCTGATTTATAAATATGTTAAACAACAAGGGTCCTAAGACTGATCCCTGTGGTACTCCTGAGGTGATAGGACGATAAGACGATATGCATTGACCTACACGAACATCAAAGGATCTATCTTTAAGAAAATCTTGAATCCAGCTTATAATGGAGCGATTGACTTTATAAGACTCAAGGGTGGAAATTAGCATTTTGTGGGGCACCCTATCAAAAGCCCGACTAAAGTCAAGAAATATTACGTCGATACAGTACCCGTTAGCAACATGTCCAACCCAATCTTCACGAGCATGTAATAAGTTTGTAAGACATGAACGCCGAGGGCGAAATCCATGCTGTGCATTATTGAGAATTCTTAGCGAACTCAAATGATCATATATGCGTCTGTTTAGTATGCGCTCAATCACTTTGCATACAACACTAGTTAGACTTATCGCCCTATAGTTATTCGGATCATCTTTTTCACCATTTTTATAAATTGGTACTACAATCGCTTTTTTCCAGGCAGCAGGTAACTTCGAAATGCGCAAGCTCAGCTCAAATATGGAGGCTAATGGCTCAGCCAGAACAGGAGCAAGTAACTTAAGAAGTTGGGGGTGAATATCATCGGGGCCTCCTGCTGATGATCTAGATAACCTAGCCAATTCAACAAAAACCTCATGTGCTGTTATCGTTAAAACTGGAGAACCAATTTCTACCTGTTGTGATGCTGCATCTCCACATATGCTAGAGAAAGCATCTGGTGTCAGCTCAAAAGCGGATGCAAACAATTCTGCCATGCTATCTGGCGATGTCACTCGAGTGTTACCGTCTCTTAAAGATGAAATTGCTGGTAGCAGAGCTCTGGATCCTTTCACATAAGCCCAAAATTTTTTTGGTTCTGTATCAATTTGTAAAGCTAATTGATCTTCAAAACTTTGCCTTTTTGTAATCTTAAGGCGATTGACGAAATTTCGGAACATTGTATACCGCTTTTTAAAATTATTCTGATGACGGCTTAGTTCAAATAGACGATTCCTATGTTTGAGAGCATATCGCAATTCAGTGTCAAACCAAGGAGGGTATTTAGCTTTACTTTTTGGTAATCTACGGAGTGGTGCAAACTTATCTGCAAGAGCTACTAAACCTGATTCAATAACATGCCACCTTACCTCAATGTCTTCACTAGCACAGTTGAATGATGTTCTTAGTGCCGCCTCTCGTAATGAGTCTTCATTAATTTGTTGCCAAGATCTTTTCGACACTATCAAATTTTCCAGTTTTGGGATCATACACCTAGAAAAATAATTGAATAAGATCATGCAATGATCGCTCAATCCAATATTACTCTGATAGCTCATATTACCCACACTTGTAATTAATTTGGAAAATACCAAATCTAGACAAGATTCCTGGTTTTGCACGAATCTGGTGGGCGACTGCACATGTTGCTCTAACATGAGATCATTTGTAAGAAAATTCCACAAATCCGCATCTGACTTGGAAGAACTACTATCCAAAACATAATTCCCGATGTGACCAGCTGAGGGTATATTAAAATCGCCAACTAGTAGATATTCTTCAAGCTCAGAACATTGACTAATTAGTGTAGAGAATTCATGACTCAATACGGATGATTGCGGCGGCCTGTAGCACACGGCAATATCTAAGGGACCTCCGAAGTGTGAAACAATGACTGAGAGAAACTCACACGTGCCCAGTTCATTTTTAAAATTACGAGTGGAAGTAATGTTTAAGGGTGTCGATATATATAGCGCAACACCTCCACCCTTCCGAGACTCTCTATCAGCTCTCACCAAATTATATCCCATAATAGCAATTAAACCATCGGGGATATCACGATGCAGCCATGTTTCAGTGAGAGCCAGGATCGCTGGTTTATTTAAGATGACCCATGCCTTAAGTTCATCAAATTTTGGTAAAATACTCCTTAAATTAGTATAGGCGACACTAATACCAGAAGCAGAGGGTAATTGAGTAGTAATGTTGGATGTGATATCAATGCGCGCTAGATTTCCTAATTGTAAAATGGAATCTCTCGAAGAACTCTCCAAACTCACCAACGCACGAATGGTCGCCGACGAACTACTCGAAAATTTCTTATCATTAGATCAGTCTCTCCATTCGATCTTCTAAATGCTAGATTAGCACGAGCATTATTAAGCAACAATCTTTCCTCAACCGAGAGATCTTTAAAATTTTTTGTCGTCTTACCTTTCAAGCGATAACCTCTAGCTAAAACTGCTCTTGTATTATCTGCAGAATCAAATACTACTTTAAGTAATCGTGGTTTGTGTTGTGCTTTTTTACCAAGACGAAATAAGCTTTTGACATTGAGACTACGCGCAATATTCTCTTCACCCTGAACGAATATATCCGAAAAGACCTTACGAATAGAAACTACGTCATCATCCACACGGGTCTGAACGTTGTCTGCAGAAGATTCAGTGATGTTAGCAAAAATTACGCAATTATTTCTGTTTCTAGCACGATTCCTAATATTGATAATTTCAACAAATGTCTTATCTGTCAAATCATTGGATTTCAGTTCATTTTCATTTCCGACTGCCACATCATTGCACACTCTATCATCGTCTCTTGTCTGCGTTCTACTTAAAGGCTGCTTCAATACATTCTTTGGTCGAACAGGAGTAGAAATCAATATATTGTGGTTCTTAGGACTGTGTTCCGCGAATATGTCAGATAAAGGTGAAGGCCATTTAGTAATACTCTCAGGTGTAACTTTATCCTTGTCGTTTGCTATCACAGTGCTGTCATTGATATTTCTTCTTTGTTTATATACCGTCCGTGAATGTTTATGTCCTCGTGTCCAAATGCGAGTCGAACTTGAAGCATCTATTACGTCTGGTTCCTTATTTGAATTGACGTGTAACGACATCGGCGTAGTGATTTTGCTCTGGCATATGCTAGATTCTTTGTCAATTATTTGTTCTTGAATCTTGGGTGTCTTTAAGTTAAAATGAGCATTGTCCTTTGCTGATGTCGGCGAACTACAAAATACGATTGACGCAGTACAAAAACCACATATGAATTTTCTTCTACTCAATGTATCAGCATCTTTATGTGGTACAGTTACTGTAGTCCAGACATTGCAGCCATCACCATCACATCCTACTTGTCTTGATATGAATTCAGGAATATCGTTTCCCTTACGTCTGCCCATAATTGTGGTTGTATTTACTTTAGATCTCAAACTTTTTTAAGGTCGAACTTTTTTAGATTGTATTTGCTTTAGATTGTGTGTTTAAGGTCTTAAAATTTTTTGTTCTCGTAAAAAATATGAGAACACTTCCTTGCGCATAGCAGGATCCATCCGTAATCCGGACTTGAATGCTCAAGCACCACTGCTGCAAACAGTCCCTCCACCCAGTTTGCTCCAAAGTCCAACTACTTTTCGTTGAAATTGTATACACCGGGACTTTTTCAATAAATTCCGGCTCAAAGTCAAATTGTGTCCGCGAAGGAATGATGACTGTCGCAGTTGTAACCACATTCGAAGAGGATGATTTGAAGAACGAAGAACTCGCCACTCCATATTCATATCGATATACTGACGGGTCCAAGAAACGGTCTCAAGCCGAAGACATTGCAAACGACACTTATAGTGCATTTGCGCCAAGATCGGCGTCAACTTTGTTGCACGACGAAGCACTCTCTCAGAGATCAAGTGTTCCCTAACTGTGCATGGGTATACACAAGGAGGCACATACAACAACTGGCTCAGAAAGTGAGCCAAAATTAGAGGCCGAAGAGCAACCGGATCAAGAGCTAAGAATTTGCGCCTAATGACCCCCACCATTTTATTAGCGTTGGCACATGCAAGAGCGGTATGTGGGGCAGTTCTCAGGTTGTGGTCAATCAACACTCCCAAATCCTTATGGCTTAAAACACTATCTATTTCACGATCACAATAAGTGTATTGAACTGCTGACGGGGACTTTACAACTCTACCCAGAACACGCACGTGTTTGCATTTGGTGACATTCATCACAAGCTTGTTACTCGCCGCCCATAACTCAACCCTATCAATATCTCTATGTAAAATGCTAATATCATTACTCGGGTAAACACCCCTCCAAATCTTTAAGTCATCAGCGTACAATAGCACTGACGAGCAAATGGTTGCAGGTAATTCATTTACATATATACTGAATAACAGTGAACCTAAAACGGATCCCTGAGGAACACCAATGTGACAAGGCCTAACCGACGATAGTGTATTATCAACACGCACTCTGGAGCTTTGTTGATGCAGAAAGGCCCTAATCCAATTAACAAGAGCAATAGGAAGTCCTGTGTTTGTCAGCTTCATAATAAGCAGGTCATGATCAACTCGATCAAATCATTTTGGAAATGTCAAAATCAAGACTGGTGACAAGTCAAGCAAATGACACAAGGGTGTATTGCTGTTCTACTCGGGGAATATTCCCATGCTCTACCACGGCTACATAGTGCGCAGAAAAACGCTCCTAGAGTACATCAACAGTAACGTCGTCAAAATGTGAACAATCGAAGATTTAGGTGCTCTACGACCGGGCACATAACTGAAAAGTGATCTCACATCATACAATCATCGCTTTGCTAGAGATTTCTCAAACGCAAATCGTATTTGCTTTTTGAAAGTATAAAACAAATGTCTTGAGTGCCTGTAATCATCATATAATCATTTGTTGTAATCATCATGTAAGCGTGATGATCATCCTCCCCTCCCATACCTATTATTGCGGGGTTCCACAAGGTTCAGTCCTAGGTCCCCTGCTTTTCTCTCTTTTGCTTGGCGATCTCTCTCCATTTATCAAACCTTACTCCTTTAACGTCATGCAATACGCCGATGACATTCTAATCTATGCTTATGCACCCGCACATCGCATACACGATATCGGCATTTCTGCCTCCAACTGTCTTTCTTCTATCTACAAACGTCTCTCCAATCTCCATCTCGTTCTAAACGCCGAAAAGTCCAAAATAATGTGGATTCTTCCCCGTAAACCAAGCATATCTCCTCCCATTGTATCTTTTGCCTTATCGATCATCCCTATAGTCCACAATCTCACTTTCTTAGGCTTCCATTTCGATGATCACCTTTCCCTTAAACCCTTCGTCCGTGACAAGGTCCGCTCGTCTAACTTAATTCTTCGTGACATCCGCCGTATCCGCCCCCTTATCGACTTCCGTTCTTGTATGTCTATTCTTTCATCGCTTCTTTTCCCTAAAATCGATTACTGCCTTAGCCTTTTCGCCAATTCTCCAAAATCCATCATCCTACCCCTACAACGAATAATCAACACCGCCGTTCGAGTGCTCTTTCGTCTCCGTCGCTTCGACCACACATCCACATATTTTGCCCAACTCTCCTGGCCCACCATCCACATCCGCATCAAACTCCGCCTTCTTCTCGTTACTTTTCGTCTCATCGCTGTCGGCTCCCCATCGTTCATCAACCTTCCTTTCTTAGACGATACTCGCCCCACCTCGCTATCGCTTCGTTCCTGTCATACCCTCTTACTCCACGTTCCTAATTACTCCAACAACTACGGTCTCCGATCCTTCCTCGTCGCCGCCTCACTCGCCTGGAATCAACTCCCTCTCGACATCCGCCGCGCTCCCTCCTTTATCACATTCAAACACCTCCACCGTTCACACCTTCTCGACACCTGATTCACAGTTTTGTTTTGTTGTGGTCATGTAAGCGTGCGCTGGCACGCATTTGTCACGTTAAAATAAATCCCTTTTTTTAAAGCGTGCCGCCGCACGCTTACATGACGACAAATACAAAAAACAAAAATCTAAATCATGTGTCGATGAGGTGGGTTCAGAGGCGGCATTTTAATGTAAAAAAAGGGAGCGCGGCGGACGTCGAGTTGGAGCTGATTTCAGGCGAGTGGGGCGGCGACCAAGAAAAAAAGATTTATTTTAACGTGGCGAATGCGTGCCAGCGCACGCTTACATGACCACAAACTAACAAAAATGTAAATCATGTGTCGAGAAGGTGTGAACGGAGGAGGTGTTTGAATGTGATAAAAGAGGGGGCGCGGCGGACGTAGAGAATGACTAGATTCCAGACGAGTGGGGCGGCAACAAAGAATAATCGGAGACCGTAGATGTTGGAGTAATTGGAAACGTAGAGTAAGAGGTTATGACGATAACACAGCGATAGCGAGGTAGGGCGAGTGGCGTCTAAGAAACGAAGGTTGATGAACGATGGGGAGCCAGCAGCGATGAGACGAAAAGTAACGATAAGAAGGAAAAGGTTGATGCGGATGTATATAGTTGGCCAGGAGAGTTGGGCAAAATATGTGGATGTGTGGTCGAAGCGACGGAGACGAAAGAGCACTCGAACGGCGGTGTTGATTATTCGTTGTAGGGGCAGGATGATGGATTTTTGAAAATTTGCGAAAAGGCTGAGCCAGTAATCGATTTAAGGGAAGATAAGCGATGAAAGCAGAGACATATAAGAACGAAAGTCAATAAGGGGGCGGATACGGCGGATGCCACGGAGAATAAAGTTAGACGAGCGGACCTTGTCATGGACGAAGGGTTTAAGGGAAAGGTGATCATCGAAATGGAAGCCTAAGAAAGTGAGATTGTGGACTATGGCGATGATCAATGAAACAAAATATATAGTGGGAGGAGATATGTTTGGTTTACGGGAGAGAATCCACATTATTTTGGACTTTTCGGGGTTTAGAACGAGATGGAGATTGGAGAGACGTTTGTGGATAGAAGAAAGACAGCTGGAGGCAGAAATGCCAATATCGTGTATGCGATGTGCGGGTGCATGATCATAGATTAGAATGTCATCGGCGTATTGCATGACGTTAAAGGAGTAAGGTTTGATAAACGGGGAGAGATCGCCAAGCAGAAGAGAGAAAAGCAGGGTACCTAGGACTGAACCTTGTGAGAACCCACAAAAAATTGGGATGGGAGGGGATGATGATGAATTAGAACAGACCGAAGGGAACGGTCGGATAGATATGAGGCAAACCATGCTACGGAGGAGGAAGAAAAGAGACATGACGACAGATGAGACAGGAAGTGAGACAAGGAGAAGATGACAGAGTTCCGGGAGAGTGGGATAGGATGGAGACTGGGTGTGAGAGAGCAACGTGGATTCTTTGGTCTGGAGAAATGACGAATGATCATTGGCATTGATGTTGCACGGCGAAGAGGAGCGAACAAGGATTGAGTTAAAAGTATGGCAGAGAGTCTTCGATTTGAATGAAGTTATGATTTTATGCTGCCAGAAGAAGTTGCCTTTGGTTCGTGGTAGGTTGAGATGAGACCGGCGAAGAGCAAGATAGGAATTACGGAAAGACGGGGTGATCGAGCGGAAATCACGTCTGAGAGAGCGGTGATAGACTCGAAAAGTATGGCGGAGTCGACGCTTTAAGAGTAGGCATTGGATGTCAAACCATGGGGCATGGTGCAAGCGGCGGTGTGGGTGAGACTTTAAAGGCAAGAGAATATCGAGAGTGGATGTGAGTTCAGAGTCGAAAAGAAAGCCGAGATCGTGAGGATATGACTATATTATTGTGGGTAAAAAAGGATTTTTTTAACGTGGCAAATGCGTACCAGCGCACGGTTATATGACCATAACAAAACAAGACTGTAAATCAGGTGTCGAGAAGGTGTGAATAGATGAGGTGTTTGAATGTGATAAAGGAGGGGGCGCGGCGGACGTCGAGAGGGAGTTGATTCCAGGCGAGTGAGGCGGCGACGAGGAAGGATCGGAGACCGTAGTTGTTGGAGTAATTAGGAACGTGGAGTAAGAGGGTATGACAGGAACGAAGCGATAGCGAGGTAGGGCGAGTATCGTCTAAGAAAGGAAGGTTGATGAACGATGGGGAGCCGACAGCGATGAGACGAAAAGTAACGAGAAGAATGCGGAGTTTGATGCGGATGTGGATGGTGGGCCAGGAGAGTTGGGCAAAATATGTGGATGTGTGGTCGAAGCGACGGAGACGAAAGAGCACTCGAACGGCGGTGTTGATTATTCGTTGTAGGGGTAGGATGATGGATTTTGGAGAATTGGCGAAAAGGCTAAGGCAGTAATCGATTTTAGGGAAAAGAAGCGATGAAAGAAGAGACATACAAGAACGGAAGTCGATAAGGGGGCGGATACGGCGGATGTCACGGAGAATTAAGTTAGATGAGCGGACCTTGTCACGGACGAAGGGTTTAAGGGAAAGGTGATCATCGAAATGGAAGCCTAAGAAAGTGAGATTGTGGACTATAGGGATGATCGATGAGGCAAAATATACAGTGGGAGGAGATATGTTTGGTTTACAGGGGAGGATCCACATTATTTTGGACTTGTCGAGATTTAGAACACGATGTAGATTGGAGAGACGTTTGTAGATAGAAGAAAGACAGTTGGAGGCAGAAATTCCGATATCGTGTATGCGATGTGCGGGTGCATGAGCATAGATTAGAATGTCATCGGCGTATTGCATGACGTTAAAGGAGTAAGGTTTGATAAACGGAGAGAGATCGCCAAGCAGAAGAGAGAAAAGCAGGGGACCTAGGACTGAACCTTGTGGGACCCCGCAAAAAATAGGGATGGGAGGGGAGGATGATGAATTAGAACAGACGCGAAAGGAACGGTCGGATAGATATGAGGCGAACTATGCTACGGAGGAGGAAGAAAAGCCGTAATCATAACGAAGGCGGGAAAGGAGTGCGGAGTGGTCGACAATGTCGAATGCGGAGGAGCGGTCGAGGGAGATGAGAACACTATATAGAGCCTTGTCTCGAGAAATGAGTAAGTCGTTGTACACTTTTATGCATGCGATTTCGGTGGAGTGAGTAGACCGGAAAGCGGATTGGAAAGGAGGTTACAGATTGAATGAGGAAAGATAAGCGTTGATTTGTATTAAGATGAGACGTTCTAAGAGCTTAGAAAGAGTAGGGAGTAGTGAAATGGGGCGATAGCTTGAAGGAAGGGAGGGGTCGAGCGATTGTTTCTTAAGGAGGGGACGAACGATTGCGGATTTCCAGTGTGAAGGGAAGATACGACTGCGGATGGACGAGTTAAACAAGGTTGTGAGAAATGGGGATATCGATGAGCATATAGATTTTAATATGTGAGTAGGCAGGGGATCGACAGGTGACGTTTTGTTAGGCAAGGACATGGGGACAGATGATTCTTCTGTAGGTGAGACAGGGAGAAGATGAAAGAGTTCCGGATGGATGAGAGTAGACTGGGCAGAGTGGGATAGGATGGAGACCGGGGTGTGAGAGAGCAGCGTGGATACTTTAGTCTGGAAAAACGACAAATAATCATTGGCATTGATGTTGCATGGCGAAGAGGAGCGAACAAGGATTGAGTTAAAAGTATGGCAGAGAGTCTTCGAGTTGAATGAAGTTATGATTTTATGCTGCCAGAATAAGTTGCCTTTCGTTCGTAGTAGGTTGAGATGAGACCGGCGAAGAGCAAGATAGGAATTACGGAAAGACGCAGTGATCGAGCGGAAATCACGTCTGAGAGAGTGGTGATAGACTCGAAAAGCATGGCAGAGTCGACGCTTTGAGAGTAGGCATTGGATGTCAAACCATGGGGCACGGTGCAAGCGACGGTGTGGGTGATACTTAAAGGGCAAGAGAATATCGAGAGTGGATGTGAGTTCAGAGTCGAAAAGAAAGGCGAGATCGTGAGGAGATGAATATGTTATTGTGGGTAATGATAGAGACGATTTGAGTAAGGCAGAGCGGAGAAGGGAGAGGTCAAGATTTCTCCAAGGGCGACGTAGGATTGTAGCTGTGTGAGGAGGGGTGTGATTGTGAGTGAGGTCAAGGGTGATAAGAAAGTGATCGGATAGACCAGGATCAGAGATGGAAAGTGAGGTGTAGGCAGCAAAATGATCGGGGGGGGTAGCGATGATGTCGAGTGCCCCACCATGTATATGTGTGGGGGCAGTGGAGATTAGTTTGTAATTGTAGTTGGATAGAATGTTGATGAACCGGATGGAATCCGTAGAAGAGGGGCGGTCTAGGCGGATATTGAAGTCGCCTAGAACGAGTGAAGGGATTGAGGACAAAGAACAATGAGAAAGGAGGTCAGCGAGTTCGGTAAAAAATAAGGCTGTAGGAGCTGATGAACCAGGACGGTATACAATGGCGAGATCTAGAGTGATCGGGTTAGAATAACGACAAGTGAGCAATTCAAAAGAGCAAGGACTGAAGGGGCGATTGATTTTGCGAAGCGACGCGGGGTGACGCGCGAATGCGACGATGCCGCCATGATTAGAGAATTAAAAAGGGCATGAGCTTAGGGGACTGCGGATTCGACTAGGGAGCAACCGGTAGAGAGCAGACGGCGAATGGATATGTCGTCGGAATCTGAGTGCTAGGATTCGGTGAGGCAGAAGATATCGATGGATTGCTTGGTGAATAGGCTGAGGATAAGATCGGATTTATTGAGAATATATCTAGTGTTGAGGAGACCGAGGCGGAAACCGTGTGTTGTGGCGAAAGAGTCTAGTGGAGAAGACACATAGGAGAGATGGAGCGCCATCGAATTTTTGGACGGGTGTGGACAACTTGAAAATTTCCGTCTATATTTCGGATGGAGAGTGATGTTTCGCCGTTTTCCTCGCGACGGCGTTTTTCGATGCGGGCTGAAGAGATTTGAGCGATTTCAGAAGGGGCGCGATCGGGGAAAATTCGAGTGGTTGAAGATGACATGAGTTTGAATCGTTGAGAGAGGACAGAAGACGCGTGAGAGCGATGCTTGAAAACAATTTTTAGGAGAGGGGGCTGGGAAGGATTAGATTGAGAAGATTTGTTTAGACGGATGAATGCGACAGGAGAAATGTCCTTGAAAAAGGATGGTTTATCCGCAGGAACAATAGACGAGAGGATGAATCTAAAGGGGGAAACATCGTGGTCCAGACGTGCTTGTGGAGATAAGGAGTTAGAAGGCGTGATTTTAGTGACAATGACGCAACGATCGTGAGAAACAAAGCGCTTCCGTAAAGGAGGACGACTGACGTGAGTAGGTGAGATCACGATAGAAGAGCTGGCAGTTGATGATTTGGAGGGATTTGGTTTGACGACGGGAGACATAGAGGATAATGATAATAAAGAGGGTGGCAAGCGATGTGAGGAAAGGTTATGAGTGGAAGGATAGTGGAGGTTTGTGGAGGTGATTTTGATTGATGGTTTCAAGGTATTGAGAAACGAGTCGGGAAGGTCGGGACGTGGGGTGTCGGGGAGTGAAAATACATCAGTTGTAACAATTCGCGGTTCCGTCACCGTCTTGATTGATTTATCATAAACTTGACAAAATCCATCTTGCTGCGATACAATTTGCGGCTCCTTCAGATTATCTGATGATGGATTATCTGATGATGACGTAGAAACGCAATGAGGGGTAGAAATGTAAGGTGATTTATCTGATACGACTAAAGAAATACTGGGTTGCAAATGGTCAATGACAGTAACATCAGAAGATTGAGCTGATTGATTGGGCAAAATTGAAGGATGTATAGTAATACCTGTGGAAGAGATGGGAGATTTGGCATTCTTAGAGGCAATCGAATGCGGAAGAATTGGGCATCGAGGTTGAAACTTATTACAATACGAAGAGGCATGTGTCGACATCGCTGCATTGCCAGATAGTTTCAATATATTTGTCTTGAGACTCTCTATTTCACTCTTCATCGTATTTATCATCTTAGCCGAACAGTAGCCACAGTAGAATTCGTTGTCTGCAAGGCAAGATGCCTGGGATTCTGAAGTCCAAATACTTACCCACGTGTGACAATCATTGTTTGAGCAAAGGACTTATTGTTCAGATCCATTGGAAACATCTCTAACATCGGTGTTGGACGCGACATGGTTGGAACTTGAGACTTTCGTTTTTTTCCGACCCATTTGTATATAGTCGTTTGATTCGTGATTTTATTCTCCTCTTTTTATGTATATTAGATTGTATGTTATTTATTGTATAGAACTTAATATAACCAAATATAAGCAATCTGGAATGTATGTATTTTATATCTCTAACTTTTTTAAGGTTAATTGTAAGTGATCAGTATTGTAAATTTAAATATGTCATCTTTACGATATAAATTAATAGTAGTTTTAGTTAATGTTAATTTAATGTTCATATCTAAATATACATCTTCTTTATGAGGCTACCTTTGATCATACATCCCACTATCTTGTTTCTCTTGATTGGCCTACCATTTATTGTCGTGTTCAAATTCGTCTTCTTATCATTGCTTTTCGCCTTATAACTTCTCATACCTCTTCATTTCTCAACCTTCCTTTTCTCGACAATTCTCGTACTGTGTATTGTGCTCTGCGTTCCCGTAATTCCCTTCTTTTACATGTCCCAATCTACTCTACCTCTTTTGGCTTCCGCTCCTTCGTTGTGGCTGCTCCTCTCTTGTGGAATCAACTGCCTATTCATATCCGCCAATCAACATCTGTGCCGTACTTCAAACGCCAAATCCAATTCCATTTCAACAATTAACTAATTGTTTAACTAATTATCCGTGACTTTTGATGTTCTTTTTTTGTTTGTTAGTGGTCATGTAAGCGTGCATTTTGCACGCATTTGCCACGTTTAATAATTATTGTATTTATATTTTTATCTGCCTGGATAAATTTCTTCGCATATTGAATAAAAATTGCTAGAATTAAATTCACATATATCATCAATATATCGAAACATATTTCATATCTAAATATAATTAAGATTTATTTTATAAACAGGTATGAACAAATTCATATTCTATAAAGCTTAAAAATAAGTCAGCTATAATTGGGCTACTATTACTTCCCATTGGAACAACCTTTATTTGTCTAAATATAGATGTCTCTACCTTTAAATTATTTTGATTTATTAAAATATTTAAGGATTCTAATAATTCAATTTTATAATGATGATTCAATTTTATTTGATGGTTTAATTTTTGTTAGATATGCGTTATAGTTATTATAATATTATTATATATAATAATACGGCATGTATAATAGTTCTGCACGGATGTGCTGAGTAGACAACGTCCCAGGATTTCTTTCGAAATACGGCATTTATACAAAATGGTGTTGCTTGTTAGACTGGACTTTGATTCACAACTTTCAGTCACCATGTCACTTCTAGATGACCAATGAGTACCCAGCAACACTCATCAGTAGGATGAAGTACTCACTGATCTTTTCGGTTGCCTGTGTGACATGTGAATAAAGGCGTTTTCGACACTTGAGGCTTACACTATTTACCAGATAGAATTGCTGTGCGGACCATCCTTAAACACTAGGCAGAGGTTGTTGCTGAATTGTCACTGCACTCTTTGGATTCTTAATGGATACGGCATGTATAATAGTGGTGCCCGGATGTGCTGAGTAGAAAAATTTTTATAATTGTATTATAAAATTATAATATAATTTAATCAAATTAACAAAATTAAATAAATGATTTCTTTTTATAAACTAACATAGGAATTAAAGATATATTTTATACATGAAGTTGCTAGCAGTTATAACTTAATTACTCTATTTAGTAAAAACTAAATATGTTAAAAGCTTTATATTTTGTATTTGTTCCTCAAAATTTCTTAAAATTGAAACAAATAATTCACCATCAATAACTTATATGTAGTAAGTATCCTATATAACTTTTCATAACTTATATAACTTTTAATAATTTATAAGTTAAATTATTATAGCTTAATAAAAAAGTTTGAGGAAAAATAACATACAAGTTGTTCCAGATATTCTAGAATCTTCCAGTTTTTAAATCGTCATAAAAAAGGAGTAAGTAATATGAAGTAAGTAACCTATATAACTTTTCCCACAGTTGAATCAAACTGGGTAGCCCTCTTTAATTTTGCAAAGGCTTTCCTTCGTGTTAGCAGCAAGGGATCAAGGGAGGACGACGGTACGAGCATGACTGCAAAGATCAAGCAAGCTACACACTCTTCTTTGTCATCAAACCGTCACTGGGAAACGAGCAACATTAACGGAAGACTAGGAATAACAATGTCTCGATATCGTGGGAACATCGTCAACATCTATCAAGGAGCTGCTGAAAATGATAAGAAGGAAGGTCGAAGACAGGGACATCAGAGGGTCTCTTAGAATTGCTATAAGTGACAAAAAGCTCGGCCCTTTATCACACGAAAATGCTCAGATGATGCGCCTTAGATATCCACCGAGGAACTCTAATATTCAATCCGGTATAAACTCAACAGATCTCCAAGATGCGATCATAGCGATTTTGGATAACGTTATCGCGGATATTCCCTCTTTTCCTAAGGGAACGGCGGGATGTTTTGACGGACTTCACCTACGTCAGCTTCAAGACCTAGTCGACACAGGAGACATTTGGAGAGACACAAGACTTGTCAAACAGTTGACAAATTTCATCAATATCGTCCTCAAAGGAAATGTACCAAAAACAGTTCAACCGTATTTCTTTGGCGCCACTCTACTGAGTTTCAACAAGAAAGATGAAGGGCTTCGTCCCATAGCAATTGGCAATGGCAATTGGCAATACACTCCGTCGGTTGTTGGCAAAGATTGCCTCGTTACTGATTCGTAATGAAGCTTCCACATTTCTGAAGCCTTATCAGTTCGGCGTAGGAGTAAAATCGGGTTGTGAAGCGCGTTGCACGCCACACGCTTGTTCCTATCTGAGGGAATGACGTGCAGGGAAGGCCTGTTAAAGATAGATTTTACTAATGCCTTCAACACTGTTAGTCGTACAACAGTGCTGACACAAACGGCACAACACATTCCCGCGTTGTCCCGCTTCGTTCATTGTTGCTACTCCGGCGTTCCAGTTTTAATTGGTAGTATCTCGACAACGACGTTATCGGAGGCTGCACGGAATACATATGCCACGATATCGAACTACTCACTCAGTTCGGCCCTGAATTCGGGCTATATCTAAATGAAACGAAATACGAATTCGTTTCACACTCTATAATCGCGCTTTCAAGGATTCGCACAATTCTCCCAGGTATAAAGCACGTTGAGACGGATGATGCCACTTTACTAAGGGGCGCCTTAGCCAGCTTAGAAGCCGCTAATAATGTACTACTTGACAAGATATTACAACTGAAATTAATGGGTAGCCGCTTGGCTGTACTCAACACACACCTTGCATTTTTCCTTCTCCAAAATTTCCTCAGCGCGCCAAAACTGATGTACACACTCAGATCCACGTCATGCTACCAAAGCAGTGTTCTTCATAATTATGATGATGCTCTGAGGGACCAACTTGAGAAAGTACTTAACGTGAAATTATCATCATCTAGCTAGCAACAAGGCACCTTGCCGATAACTCAGGGGTCTAGGAATTTCAAGCGTAACACTCACTGCCACACCAGCTTACTTATCGTCTTACTTGACATCGATATCGGTCATCCTTGATATTCTCCCTACAGAACTTTAAGACTCTGCTGTTCAGAACAAAAATTTTCACGGAAACCTTGAACATTGTCACTTAATTAGTAAAACACAGAACTCTGGCTTCTGGCGAGAACAAGCAAATGATTGGTTCTATCCAATTAACGCCCCTGTCGTCGAGCATATGCCTATTTTGGGAACCGCAAAAAGAATGGAGCACCTCTATTCGAGGTGAGTGCGCTTGAGTTCGCGGCAAGTGCTACCGATGCAATTGTTACAGTTAGCCTAATCAGCGTAAAGGCACCCGCTGCTGGAGCATTCCTCCAGGCAGTTCTAATGTCCACGACTGGAACTTTGTTCACAGAAAAAGTCTTATAAATGGCAATCGCCCTACGATTATGAGCGCCAATATGCCAACCCACACGTGCTGTTGCGGTGCAGTCGTTGACAGGCTATGAACACATGGTTTGAGTTGTTCACGTTCCGCTGGCCGTTTTGCCCGTCATTCAATTCTGAACAGCATAGTTCAAGATGAGCTAAGAAAAGCTCACGTACCGAGCCGCCTTGAACCTCCAGGTTTAACTCGCTCTGGCGGAAAACGACCGGATGGCGGCACGGTGACCCCGTGGGAACGTGGGCGTTTGCATGCTGGGACGTGACATTTGTAGATCCATGGTCTCCAAGTCATTTATCTACGGCGATGTCAGGATCAGGTGCAGTAGCCACAGAAGATGAGAAAAGAAATAAGAAAAAGTACGATGCCATCACATCCAGTGGCATGAATTTCATACCGATAGGTATTGAAACTTTCGGCGCCTTGGGTAGTTGGGCTACCGTTTTTTTGACGAGCTCAGTTAGCGTCTCCGCTGTCACTTCGACGCGCCTCGCGCAAAGACGTTTTTTCTCCAGAGGATCAGCCTGGCTGTGCAATCGGCAACGCAATTTATATGCTGGGAACGACGGACAGAGACACTGATAACTTTTAACTAATAACTTTATTTATTATAGCTTAATTTAAATATCAGATAAATATTAATTTAAGATATAATTGTTTACATCATTTTATTCTAGATGTTAACACTATTCTCCATACCTCAGAAGCGCACTTTTGAGGTGAACATGTCACCTCCATTGCGCTCATTTATCGTAAACACTTTTGGTGACAAAGACGATTACTCATTTGCAGTAGAAGGGCTAAACCAACTCAGAACAAACGCATTGATTACCTGTTCAAAAAGTGAAAAGCTTTCTCAAATGACACGGTAAATACATGATTAAGTCAATAAGATAGTCTATAATTTAGTCTGCTTTTAGCTATTATGATCAAATGATTGCAATAAAAAATAAATTGCCCATATCAGAAAACCAGGTACATTGTACATAAATGTAATTTATTATAATTTTTTGAATACATAATTATGCATAAATTGTTATTTAGGAGAGAAAATATTATCTAATTCAATAAGTCAATTAGCGACAATTTTTGACTGTACATTATAAACATTAGCAAAAATTCTTTATTTTGCATATTTTTATGGAAATTTATATTTTTATTTTTACGTAAGACTTGAATTTTTTAACAAAAATATATTGAAAATTAGGAGAAAAAATAATAATTTACAAATTTTATTTAACTTGTCTTTATTCTTTCTCCACATAACACTAAAGAGTGAATTGTTATTGATTTTGTCAATTATGCGACTTTAATATGAAATCTTGAAAAGTGCTTGAAAATTAAATTCAGTGAGAAAATTGGTTCATACGTAAATTATTTAATAGTTAAATATTTCAAGATCACGCAACATGATATCAGGTATTTAATATTGTATTATTTTAATAAATAATTACAAATATAATAAATAATATCTGGAATAAATAATTTCGCTTTATCTGCTTAATGTTTTTGCTCGCAAGCTTCGATCTATAATCGACAACAGCAATATTTAACGTCTAAACTTCACTCAACTACATAATAACAATTTTAAAGTTATTTTAATTAATAATTTTTAACCGGTTTACAATAAAAATTTGAAAGAATGAATCTATTTATACTGCTTTAATCATTTTAATAATGAATTTAATCTTAACATGAATTTGTCGTGATTTGATTATATACTCAATAAAATCAGGAATTAACCAAAACCGATAAATAGGTTTTATGATTTTTTACTTCAAACTTGTTAAACATACACTATTAATGTTGATTATATAATGCTCAAAATTGATATATTTATCGTTTAATTAAAAATTCAATATTGAATTTGTTGGATTTTTTAGATTTTCCTAAAATTTTATTAATTATGTTGTAAAATTTTTATCTTTTAAAGTTTATAAATCAGTCTGTTTATATTTTTTGGAATTATTATACGAAGATGAATTATTAAAAGACGAAGATGAAAAATTAAATTAATTGTTTAAATTTATTTAATTCTGTCTTTATCAATTTAGATAAGAGTTTCATTTAAATGGCAAGATGCATTCGATAAAGGGTCATTACTAGGAGGAAAAAGAACATTATGTAAATATTAAATTCATGATCATTTTAGCTTATGACGTTTTAATTATAGCATTGTCGAAAGCAGGTTATGAACATACATGTGTTCTTTTCAACATTGGTGCTTTAATGTCTGAAATTGCATGCGAACAACAATTAAGCGAAGATGAAGGTCTAAAGAAAGCAGTCAAAATGTTTCAAGTAAGTAAGTATTGATTTATTTGACATTCACTGTCCGAGTAAATCCTGCCATATTAGTTATTCTATATTAAACGGAAAAACTAATCCTTAAATAAGTTAAATTGTAACACTATTTAAACAACATTCTGATTTTGCGCTTGAGTACGCTGTGAATAAAAATTCCATGAATTTTTATTTTTATATCTGTAATTATCAGTTACTATAATTCATAAGGGTTTAAGACAAGTAAAATGTGTTCTAATGGGAGGTAATAGTAGCCCAATTATAGCTGACTTGTTTTTAAGCTTCATAGAATGTGAATTTGTTCATAACTGGTTAAAAAATAAATCTAAATTATATAAAGATATGAAATATATGTTTCGATACATTGATGATATATGTGTATTTAATTCTAATAATTTTTATTCAATTAGTAAACAAATTTATCCAGAAAGCCTTATTCTTAACAAAATCAATATTAATGATAAAGAAGGCGTATATCTAGATATGAACATTAAACTTGCATTAACTAAAACTACTTTTAATTTATATCGTAACGATAACATATTTAAATTTACAAGAAACATATTTTTGCATGAGCATTCATGCATACCATATAAATCATTTAAATAATATAATACATGCATATTTTAAACTAGGTTACTATAAAAAAATCAAACAGAAAATCGTAAAATATAAATCAACAAAATATTACCAAAAATAAATTTAAACTATAAAGCGGAACATTTTTGTGGTTGAATAATAAATAATATAGTTTGTAGTAGAATTAGATATTAAATTGTTAAATTTTACAGAGGATAAATATCATTAGCATGCATTTGGCTTCGCTGCTATATCGGGTCTAGAAATAAGGACTGAAACAGCAATTTTAACATTGCTATGTTTAAATTATGGATAACATAGCAATTCCAACTGATGACCAATGATCCATATTCTAATACATATTATATTATTTGCTAGTTAATTCATAAAAATGACTTTTATTTTAAATTCTAATTTTTATTTTAACTCTTTAAATATAAATTATATAATATTTCAAAATTATAAATTATTTAATTTTGATTCGAATATGAATATTCACTTAGCTGATCTGATCCTTATATTTTACAAAATTCTTCTGATATAAATAATTATTGGAGCTAGATCAAAGAAAAGTGGAAATTATTTTTTATAATTTGCTAATTTTTTTGAAGCTGATTTTAATAATTTTCTGAAAATGCTAACAGAAGTTAGCGAAATATTAAAAATAATTTTTTTTTGATCCAGCTTCAATAATTATTTACCAATTATGGATCAATATCAGCTATTTAAAATCTTCTGCTATAAGTTATCCCTAACGCATTATTTCAACTTTTAGTCTCTGGCAACCTACCATTAGTATTTTTGCTTACCTGTTAGTTTTGGGTTTTCAGCTAAGTCTGATTTTTATATTATATTTGAACAATCAGACATTAAAAACTATTAATCGGATAATCTGATTTTATTAATCTTTATGATATCATCATTATGTATTTATATTATTATTTTAAAGTAACATCGAGCAATTTTTTTTTATTTTCGGAGCAAATCAAATCAGCTAACTGAGTCTACGTATTTAATGTAATTATAAAATAAACAAAACATAATAATGCTAAATCAAAATTTAATAATTAAATAATAAAATTAATAATTGCTTTTAGATTTTCTATAATTTATATCAAGTTAAAATAAAAAATTGAAATTTAAAATAAACGTCATTTTTTGAATTGACTAATTAATAGCAGACGTTGTATCAGAATAAGAATTAGAGGTCATCATGAGGAACTGCCATGCTATCAGGTTACGGCCCCTAACTCCTCTACCCAACATAGCAGCACGGCCAAATACATGCTTATGATGTATTTCCTCTGATTAAACTATCTAGTATCTTATTCTAATATAAAGTATATTATTTATTATCCATCTATAAAAATTTGCCACTTAAGAGTTTAAATTTATTCTTTATATTATTGATTTATTAAACTTGATTTATTCTTTGTTTTATTGATTTATTAAATCAATAAAACAAAAATGTATTTCTTTTTTCAAAGTAGTACGTTTCGATGTTCGGATTTTAAGGCTGAACACGTCCTAGGCATTTATCCTTTACGATTTAATCTAGTTTCATATAGATACATATTAAAGTTCAATTATAAAATTTTGTTTATTTAAATTGTACAATTCCGTTCTGTTGTTTTATAAAAATTGAGGTTTTCGCAGTTTCTTTTGTTTTAAAATTACAGTTTGTTGCTAAAAGATCTATTATGCTTTAAAATAAGAGTTCGTTAGCAAAACATACATTTTTATTTACAGTTTGTTTTAACTGTAAATCGTCGTTATTCTGTTACTACTAATAAGTGTTTTAATTTAATTTTTAAATTTACGTTTAAACTACCGTAATAATATCACTTATATAACATAGTTTGCTTATAGATGTCGGCAGGCGTCTTCAAGTTTCTTAAAGAAAATACAATGCAAATGATAGGAAGCGACCCAACCCCGGATTTATTCCCGCAGGCAAGTGCCTTTCTGTCAACGCTTATGCTTGCCCAAGCACAAGAATTAATTTTACAAAAGTCAACTCAAGGTATAAAGCGTGATATTTGCAGATTTTAATTTATACAATCTAGAACATTACCTCTAATATTATTTCCTAGATTACCTCACTATTTAGATAATATTTGAATAACGAGATATCTACAAAGATTTTATGATTTTTTAAATTTCGGACCTTTTAAAACATCTCTTAAGTATTTTCTTTTACTTATTTGTTTTTTCTATTATTTATATCGTTCAGTTTTGCTTAAATTGTTCATATTTATCATCCATAAAATAATTATACCTCATCTTCATTAATTCCCCAATTTTTATTTTAATAATCTCGTAGACACTACCATTTGGTCGTCACAAATTCTTTGCAATAAAGTGCTTAAATGAAAATTATCGGTTACCACTTATTGGTTAGCACAAGTCATTTTTAAACATTTCATAAAACATGCACCCGTTTTCACAATTGCTATATCCAACTCATAAAATATATTTATCTAATAAAAATGTAAGAATATAAAAATATTATATTTTTTATAATTTGTATGCAGATTAGGTTTGGTGTGCAATCTTTTGAAAAGTTAGTATAGAATTGATTTCATTACCGTAATTGACGATATCAAGATATGATAACAAGATGGCTTTATTGTTATGGCTAGTCATAACAATATGGCTAGTCGTCACAAATGAAATAAATTGAGATTTTAGTGTAAATGCATATTTAATGCAGTATTATAGTTATTTGTCTTTTCGTTTTATTAATAGATCAAATGAACAATTCGGTAATTTCAAAGATCGCTAACCAATGTGGTTTTCTTTACGGTGAAGCTTACAAGCTGAGCCAGACGGAACACAATAAAGATTTGTTTACTAAGGTATTTTATAGTATAAATCAATTTTTTCATCATCATAACTATTTAGCATTGGCTTGCAACGATAAATGCAAAACAGTACATGTTTCAAGCTCTTGCCGAATATCACCAGGCACAAGCTGATTCAAAATCTAAACAATTTGGGGTTGCCCTATGTAGGCTTATAGTAAGTTAATATTTCTTTTTGGCTAAAAGTGAAATTGTTCTTATTCTAATAATTGAAATTTGTCGACACAAATTATTGCTAAGTCATTATCGTTTATTATACGTTTTATTGAAATGTAGTATTACCATCTATAGGAAGACTGGTGAGAAGAAACTTTGGTACAATGTGTGAGAAAATATTTCGCCACATTCATGATGTTTTATATCCACTACTAATGACCACCCTTTTCTGTCTAGTACAGATGGTTTTATAAAAAAAATTAAGAACTATAAAACGTAAAAACTACAAAACTTTAAAACTACAGACGATCTCATTTATGTGTACTTTTGACATTGAGTCATTATTCACCGAATTTGAACATGAAAATGTATTAAGGGCGATATGAAGTAGTATTTCGCGCGCAGGCTACTCTGATGTTGATATAAGCGACTTGACGTCTTTACTAGATGTCGTCTTGAAGTTTAACATATGCGACTTTAATGGAAATCTTTATTATACGTAGCTGAAATCGAAGAGCGATACATAGCCAGTTTCCAATACAAACACAGCTTTTGAATACGTTATGCAGACGACATTTTCTGTTTATGGGATAACGGCCACGAAATTCTGATGAGTTTATTGATGAGCTTTATTCTGTATCTGATTCGAGATTCACATACAATGGAGAGCATATTCAAAATCAAATCAATTTTCTTGACGTTATGATATCAAAACTAATGCTGTGTCCTGCGAAACTTGTCTTTATCGCACATTTTAAGAGAAATGTTCTCTAATATACGCGATCAGCGCTTATCACACTAAGATAAAACGACTCCTAATACGCAATAACTCGAACAAAGAAAATATTCTCTAAATCTTACAATTTCGAGAAATGCCTGCAACATTTTCACGAGGAGCCATCCGTACGTGGATATAAGCTTAAGCCAATTTATAGACAGTTTCGTGACATACGGAGGATGAAAAGAGAAGATATCTTGTTAAAGAAAACTAAAAGAAATAATGAGGACTTATTTACAGTACTAGATTACAATCTAGTACATCCATATATATAATATCCGAATTTGTAACATACGGAGGATGAAAAGAAAAGATGTGTTGTTAAAGAAAACTAAAAGAAATAAGGAGGGCTTATTTACAATATATATACAACGCTAGACACGTGTTTTGCGTTCGATTACGCATGGTTTGAGTTCATTGGATTACTGTGAGCACACTTTGGTAAATAGATGTAGTTCGCTCCAGTTTCAATCTGAACATTTTAGAAATATAAATGAAATCCCTAGTGGATCCTGGACTGCTTTTCAATTTATACTTAAACTATATATATATTGTATGGGATCATGAAGATTGATTGAAATCGGGACTGGTGATCCTTTGATGGATGCTTATTTATGTATTGAATAGTTGCTAGGTCACACGAGGTGACTTTCGCATTGAAAACCAGCTACAGAATCCTTCCTTCATGATATCCAATTCCATACACCCTGACTACTAACGGCGCCATTGCCACAACCGTTTTCGTTTCGCCCGCTTTTTGCCACATGTTGGTAGCCCCGGGCTCGTCAGAAGGCTGACTACCAACTCTTCGCCTTTTTGAAATTTGACTTATCCGAGATTCGAGCTGTCGCTCTCCGTACTTGGCTTGCGCTCTTGACTGCTAGGCTACGAATCCAGGATTACCAGATTTCACACAGTATATGAAACCTTCCATCATGATATCCAGAAACTGCATTGTCCGAGATGCTTCTCTGGCATGCTTATTAATTCGATCATGCCTTTGATGTCCAATTCCATACACCCTAGCTTCTCTAAGGGTGTATGGAATTGGATATCATGAAGGAAGGATTCTGTAGCTGGTTTTCAATGCGAAAGTCACCTCGTGTGACCTAGCAACTATTCGTTACATAAATAAGAATCCATCAAAGGATCACCAGTCCCGATTCCAATCGATCTTCGAGATTCGAGCTGTCGCTCTCCGTACTTGGCTTGCGCTCTTAAACGATCAGCAGTGATGGGTATTCCTATTTTCTCTAGAATATATATACATATATTTGGCCTATGTTTATGCCTCTTTATGGCACGAGTGTGAAACACAATCGTCGATTTACGAAGTTTAGACGTATGAATGTATCCAAAATCGACAACTTAGTCAATCTATTTGAGGTTTCCCCAAGAGATGCTCAAAGATATGTGCTTTCCCTCGGTCTAAAATTTGTATTTACACCGCTCGAGTTCAATAGAATGGAATTTATGAATACAGTACGAAACACCATGAACATCACCATGGTATGGTGACCTACGTCACCATGTTGACGAACATCAATGATCAAAATCTATGCGCTCTGATCAAGGATAGAATTATCACGAATACTCGATGATCACGAATACTCGATCATTCGACTACAATTTGTCCAAACCAACACTTAGCTATCAAAGAACTGAGAAATATAAAAGACGTTTTATATACAAAAGCCGATAAAGCCAGTAAAATTGTAATATGGAGGAAGAATGATTTGAATGCGAAGGTATAAGACAATTATCGACAAGGTATTACAAATGAAGAACACGCACTCATTGTTAAAAAGGTTAACTTGGGTATAAGGAAACTCCTAAATAAAGACATTGCAGATAAAATTTGTGTGAAAGACCCTCGACCTGGTCACATTTACATATTACCAAAAATACACAAGGATTTGACGTCTTGTCCTGGAAGACCAATAATCAGCAATATTGGCACTGCTACAGTAAAGCTATAAAAATGGCTACACCATGAGCTTTACCTTATTCTAAGGGGAAAACGCTTGTACTTTAAAATCACGGATGATTTCTTGCGTAAATTCCACTAATTACATGTCAAAATCTTTGATGATGCTATTCTAATAACTCTCGATGGAGAGTCACTATACACATGCATAGACCAAACAAAAAGAGTGGAACGTATTTGCAAATAGCTAAGACAATCTCAATATAGCGAACGACTAAAATGTATACCGCTCTCCTGGATCTAGTTCTATGGTCAAATACATTTGAATTCCAAAATCAATTCTTCGTGCGAAAGATTGGTACGGCGACGGGTAGCTCGGTTGCTTCAGTATTCGCCAGCTTGTACGTCACTAACATAAAATAAGCATACATATGCAACACAGCTCTTAAAGCAATGGTTTGGTGGTGCTATATCGATAATGTCTTTGTCATATGGACACATGGTGCTGAGAGCTTACAAACATTTATCGATAACCTAAGCAACATGAGCGAACTTCGATTTACACATATTGTCCGAAATATTACAGCTTTCCTTGACACAGAGGTTTATAAAACAGCAGATGTTTGACAAACCGCACTATATAAAAATTTCATTGGTATCCTCACGATTTTACATGTGTTAAGTTGTGTTCCTAAGCATGCAAAGCGCATAATTATCAGGAATGAATTTATTAGGACTCAGAAAATTTGCTAAACTAACGTTGAGTTCAAAAAGTATGCTGCCCTGCTGATACATAAGTTCTTTATGCAAGGTTACAGAAGAAAGATTGCCCGTAAGCAATTAGCAATTGTTCAGAAAACAATTGGGACACTTCTCACTGAGAAAGGAAAGGATCGTGAAGAAAACTTGTTCTATGTAGTCGTGCAACCGGCGCTCGATAATGCAATCATTAAATTACAAAATTTCAATCAGTTAACAAAATGTACTTCTTTTTAATTGATATAATAAATAAATTTTAGCGGTTTGTTTTAAAATTTCTATCTAATCTATCTGGCATTTTTATAATTGGATTATTTTGTTTTAAGCAAGCGATGTCGCATATGCAGGTAGCTAACCAGAAGGCCGGTACACATTTTGAAATTAAGGAAATATCTGAGAGGATCAGACGAGCTCACGATTCCGCGAAAAAAGACAACGATTACATATACCACGAACGAGTTTCAAGTTATAAGTCTCTAGATCCTATTGGAACTGCCGCTCTTTCAAAACCAATCGATATAAAGTTCCCAATGTCAGAAAACTTCAGAGGTGTCTACGTTATTTTTGCCAATTTAGTATAAATCTATTTTTGTTTAGATATGTTTTCATTATTAGTCCCATTGGAGGTGAATCAAGCAATGACTTCCTTTTCGAGCAAACGTGCTGAAATTTCCAACCAGGAAATAAACAGATTGCGTGAATCTACAAATCTGCTTAATGCGTATATTGATGTTAAA
This sequence comes from Pomphorhynchus laevis, assembly GCA_012934845.2. NCBI lineage: Eukaryota > Metazoa > Acanthocephala > Palaeacanthocephala > Echinorhynchida > Pomphorhynchidae > Pomphorhynchus > Pomphorhynchus laevis. The sequence goes on from WNNJ02001883.1 coordinate 58,533, forward strand.
TTTTTTTCAACACAACATTTTATCAAATTTATTATAAAAATTATAATTTGATATTTTTGTACTTTTTATATTTTTTATAAAAAAAGTTTGTGAATTCATTATTTTTAGAATTGTACTATAAATTACATTAAATAATTTTAAACTCGTAATTGAAAAAATTAGCGGATTGTAAATAATATAATTAACATACATAATAACATATTATGTTAACATACAATATTACACTAGATAAGATACCTTGTATTAGAATAAGGTACACTAAATAACAAAGTTTCATCAGAGGAAATACATCATTAGCATGTATTTGGCACTGCTTCATTAGCATGCATCATTAGCACGCATCATTAGCACGCAACATGTAAATAATATAATTAACATACATAATAACATATTATGTTAACATACAATATTACACTAGATAAGATACCTTGTATTAGAATAAGGTACACTAAATAACAAAGTTTCATCAGAGGAAATACATCATTAGCATGTATTTGGCACTGCTTCATTAGCATGCATCATTAGCATGCATCATTAGCACGCAACATGGCACTGCTGCCATGTTGCGTCTATGAAGAGGGGCCGAAACCTGATAGCATTGCAGTTCCTTATGATGACCTATAACCCTTATTCTGATACATCGTATGTTATTCATTATTTTGTATGTAGAAGAATGTGCAATCATAATAAATATGTAAAGGAGTGGAATTCGATTTTTCAAAAAATGTTACAACGTTTCAACGGGTACTTACGTCATCGTCAAGTAATCAACAAAAAACGTTTTTTCTGTTGATGTAGCTGACGATGACGGGAGTACCCGACGATATGTTGTAACGTTTTTGAAATAAAATTCGAATTTCACTCATTTAAATATTTTATTATTTATTAGTCAATTCATAAAAATTAACTATTATTTTAAATTTCAATTCTAAATTTACTTGATATAAATATTAATTTTTTATTGCGAGCCATCCCCGAGAATACAAAAGACTTTACTTATTCTTAGATAGTTTGACTGTACTGAGCAGTCCTGTTCGATATGAAAATAGAAAAAATAAGAATAAAATTAGAGGTCATCAGAAGGAACTGCTACGCTATCAGATTTTGGCCCCAATTCCACGACCAAACATAGCAGCGGAGCCAAATACATGCTGAGTTTAAATTTATTCTTTAGATTATTGTGTTGATTTATATATTTTACTATTTTTTGCTTGATGTTATTTTTATAGTAACCTAGTTTAAAATATGTATCTATTAAATTATTTAAATGATTTTTAAGAAAGCGAATATTATTACATATTGTTGCAATTCTTAAAACTTCATTATTTAATGTATTATATTTTATATTATATGGTATGCATGAATGCTCATGCAAAAATATGTTTCTTGTAAATTTAAATGTCATCTTTACGATATAAATTAATAGTAGTTTTAGTTAATGTTAGTTTAATGTTCATATCTAGATATACACCTTCTTTATCATCAATATTGGTTTTGTTAAGAATAAGGCTTACTGGATAAATTATATTTATTATATTTTATATTATATAAAATATATTTCTGGTATGCATGAAATATTATTTGCTAATGATGTATTTCCTACGATGAACGTTAATTATTTAGTGTACCAAAGCAATATTAAACAAAGCAAATTGTTTATTATCCATTCATAAAATGATTTTCGCTTAATAATATTTTAATAATATTTTGTCGATTTGTATATTGTAAATTTAATATTTTAATAATATTTTGTATTTCCTTTTTTTGATGCATAATTCTACATTATATCATGGAAAATTGCTTTCGGGTCAAATTTGACTTTATTGCGAACTATTCCCGAAAATACAGACTTTATTTATTCTTAGATATTTCGACTGTACTGAGCAGTCCTTTTCGATCTGAAAATATAAGAAAACATGTTAATCAAATAAAATCAATTTGTATCTATATTATAACCCTATCAGTAATAGTTTATTTCATTTGGGCAAACTTATCCCGATGTTTAGCCAGTTTATTACTCACCCTTGTGTAGATCTTGTAGATGGAATTTTAAAGACCAGTTAGATTTGTTCCCTTCCATTGTAAGAAAGTTGGAAATATACAAGCCTGTAATAGGCTATCAATATAGCCTCTTTATAGCCTCCCATCACAAGAGGCTATCATTATAGCAGCACAATTACTGAGTGACATGTGTAATGAGCCCAAACTATAACGAAAATATTGGGTTAATTTGAAAGAATGGTATACAAAGAAATCTGCATTATATTTCAGTAACAATATTTACACGCAGATTAATGGTGTAGCTATGGTGTCTTTATTGTGTCTTCATAAAATAGGGCAAACAGATAGAAAATTTACTACAAGTGTCAGTGAACATAGGAAAGCGTTCAATTCAGCAAACTACAAATCGGCACTGACAGACCATGCGCATGAAAAGAGCCATAAAAAAAGATTTTAAAAGTGTATTAACCAAAAATCGAAACATTTCGAAAAAAATTGATTTTTATTTATTATTTTTAATTTACGTTGACCCAGTTAGCTGTTTCACTTATTTTATAGGTATCTATAATATATCTTAAGTACCTCCAATAAATCTCATATGTGAGGAGATATTTAATACTCGATATCGAATTGGTTTTACTATAATGTGCGGTTTAATAATATTATATAAAATAATATATAAATAATTATAATAATATTACAATTTTATAAATTTTGATGTCTTTCAGTTAACCGAATTTCTAAATTATAGATAATTTGCTAATAGTTTTGTCGTTTAGAAAAAATAATTAATATTTTAGAATAAATATGCTTTAAATTAATATATTTAAAAATATTACACAATATTAAACTATTAAATTTAAATTTAATTACTCTTCATAGATGCACTTTCAACAAAATACTTTGCATTTAGCATGATGGCTTCTTTAAATCTACCTGCCGAAATCGAAGATATTTCTGACAAGAAGTCACTTCCTCGATCATTATCTGCCAAAGCGGCTGAAGTTCGTGCAGAAGGTGGTGATAAGTCAATTGAATTAATGCTATGCGAACTACCACAGCTTTTGACCAGAAATAAAGAAATACTTGACGTGGTGCGTTTTTCAATAGCTTTATGCTATTTTATTTCAAATTAACCCTAATTATATCTTGTTTCGTAAATTTACATTTTAGTATCTTATTATGACTTAAAATAAGAGTAGATTGGTATTGTAGGTATTGGATAGTATATTGATTAAAACCATTGATTTTTCATTTGAAGAATTAAAATGTCATTTAAAGATTTTATTTTTCCTTTTAATATTACATTAAATTTTATAAAATTATAAAATTTTAGAAAATGTCTACAGATGGCTTTTATATGTTTCGATATATTGATGTACATATAACTTTAAAAGTAATCAAATTGACTCACAATTAGCAATACATATTTATTGACGTCAATAAATCTGTATTGCTAATTAATCTGTATTGCTAATGTATTGCTAGGACGCAGAACTGTGGTGGAGTTAGTTCTGTTTCATATGCTGAATTTGGGACGACGCTAAGCCAAGCCCCAGCCTTGGACATGACACTGCGTGTAGTCGGGCCCAATCTGTATCACAAGACGACTGTCACAGCTGTGTTGATGCAAGATTATCGATCAGCCGCGAAGTTGATGATTGACCGCCCTCTGTGGACGGTATGAAGTTTGATCCCATCCTTGTTCTTAAGGTTATCAATGCCTCAGAATAGCCAGGAAATAGTAAAGCGTCCATACTTTTTATCCCTCCGATTTGCTGCACGCTATGAATGAATGCGCTCTGGGCATGCGCAGCATTGCATCTTAGACCGAAGCCGCCCAGACGGATAGGGAGTGTCATCTGTGATTTGGTAGCTTCTTGAAGTTGGCACGCCTTTATTTTCTGAAAAGCGCTAGCGATTTATCTGTCAAATGACTGACAAACTTTTTTTGTCACACTTGGATCGATTGCGCGGAGGAGGTGGTTTATCCTTGACGAGGTTACACAGTGTCGAAGTAGAAGAAATCCGACTTGAGTGTCTGCAGCTTGGCCTCTGCATCAATTGTCTGAACCAGTGGTGGATTAACATCATTAGACAGGTGGTTCTCTAGGAAAGACTCGTCACCTATGAGTATGTCTGGCAAATGCATGCTCCCGGATGTGTTATCCGAAACCACCTCAGTAAGTAGGGTCAGGCACGCGTTTACGGCTTCAGGCATGCCGATTGCATCTGTCTTTCGCCAATTACCTGGAGCTCCATCATTTTGCAGCTTGCATCTAGCTAGCCGAGTGCAGATGCAATTGCTGATGGCGTCCCACCGACTATGCCGTCATCCAGATACCTCATGTTGAGGTTTATTCCAGGTATTTGGGATACCTTTTGAAACGTTCTCTGAATGGCCAATGAGAATAGAAACGGGCCTAATGAATCTCTCTGCTGGACTCCTTCACATGAGTTGAGAGGGTCGAGTGAGCCGAAACGTAGGAGTGCTTTGCATTTGTACGTGTGATTTGCAAATCATATTAGAGCTCTTGCCCTGATATGATTTTCAAATCATACCAGGGCAAGAGCTCTGGAACGTTTTCTCGGATTTACAATTGTAACTGTGATCTGGACACTGAGTTGAATGTGTGTGACAGGTCGATATTTACCCAGGTCCAATTAGTGCCCTTAACGTGTTGCTCGTGGAGTCGTCTAACGTGGTAAATGATTCTTTCTACTGCGTTTGGGGTTGCTACCCCTAATTGTGTTGATTGTAGCAGGCTGGCGAAGCGTTTACGGAGTTGAAAAGATATTCACTTCGAACAGAGAAGGAGGAGAGTTTCGCCGAAGAATTGCAACACTTTGTAACGATATTGATTTTCTTCAAAATCATTTAAATAATTTAATTTAAATGATTTTAATGATATAAATACTTGCAATTGAAAAGGACTGCACGAACAGCCGAAATATGTAAAGAAAAATCAATAGTTTTAATTCTCGGGGAGTCCTTTTCAAATAGACACAATTAATTTTGACTTAAATGCAATATTATTCTTTAAGATTTTATATAATTCATGCATACCATATAATATAAAATATAATACATTAAATAATGAAATTTTAAGAATTGCAACAATATGTAATGATATTGGCTTTCTTAAAAATCATTTAAATAATTTAATAGATACATATTTTAAACTAGGTTACTATAAAAATAACATCAAGCAGAAAATAGTAAAATATATAAATCAACACAATAATATAAAAAATAAATTTAAACTCTTAAGTGGCAAATTTTTATGGATGGATAATAAATAATATACTTTGTATTAGAATAAGATACTAGATAGTTATTTCAGAGGAAATACATCATTAGCATGTATTTGGCCCCGCTGCTATGTTGGGTAGAGGTGTTAGGGGCCGAAACCTGATAGCATAGCAGTTCCTCCTGATGACCTCTAATCCTTATTATGATACAATATTTATTAGTCAATTCATAAAAATGACGTTTATTTTAAATTTCAATTTTTTATTTCAACTTGATTTAAATTATAGAAAATCTAAAAACAATTATTAATTTTATAATTTCATTATTAAATTTTGATTTAGCATTATTATGTTTTGTTTAGTTTATGATTATATTAAATACGTAGACTCAGTTAGCTGATTTGAATTATATTTTTGATTTTTCACTAAAACGTAGATTTGATTTAATAATCAATTTAATTTGATTTCTCTATTTCTCTGTACCATCATAGACATCAATAATTATGACATTAACATTATTAACAATGAATTTTATTAAAAATGAAATATAAAAAAATATAATGAAATATATATATATATATATATATATATATATATATATATATATATATATATATATATATATATATATATATATATATATATATATATATATATATATATTATTAATGTAATTAAAAAATATAAAATATAAATGAAAAGCAAATTTTGTAAAAATTAATTAAATATTTCTGAAAATTCTACACAATTAACCCTATAATAATGCAATTTTTTACTATTTTCATAATAAATGATAATACATAATTTTATAATTAATTTATAAGTATGTGGCAGGCATTAAAGAATTAACAAAACGATTACGTTTCGTCAAAGTTTTGACTCATCCAGTAGAAGGTACTCAGTTTGGTACCTTCTACTTCTGGATGTAGATAAGGGTGTGTAGATGGCATGAAACAAGTTAAAGTGTAGACGGTACGATGCAGAGTTTGCAATGTCGAGTAATCGAAGTATTGTAAGCCTTATTAGCTCGGCATGCTTCAGTAACAAGGATCATTATCAAATAGCACTGGATAATGCCAGTTAGAATCTACTCTTCCTGTTTTCATTTATAATTAATGTTTTTTGTCGATTTTAGATACAATATATTCGTAAGAGATTATATTGTTTTACTATTAATATTTTAAATTTTACAATTGTATAATGTTTCGTTTTAGTCTATCCGAATGTTGGACGATGAGGATACTAGTGATAATGAATTACGACAGCAGTTTCGCGAAAAGTGGACTCGGACTCCATCCTCAACGCTTACAGCACTCCTGCGTCAGGAAGCTAATAAGTATAAAGAAGTTATAAACGTCGCTGTAAATGCTGATCATATTGTCAGAGATAAATATAACAAAAATAAAAACTATATAATTCTGCTTACAAAATCTAAGGTAAAACATTCGCTTTTGTCAATTAGCAATTTTGTTTATACAGGCAGAGTTAGAATCTACTCTTCCTGCTAGTTCTCCATTGCATATTCGTAATCAATACGTAAGTGTATTGTTTTATTTTTGAATATTTTTCTAAAATTTGTAAATTAAAGATTTATTAAAAAAATTAAAGATTTTTTTAAAAAAATTAAAGATTTTAAATATCACAGGAAAGTTGATTTAAAATCGATTTACCTGCTAGATATTTTTATAAATTACAGATTGCAATTACCAATGGACATTGATCATTTACCACTGTTCATGCACATTGGAAGCTTTTCTATTATTCCGGTAATTAGTTTACTGTTATGTACTATTTTTGTGGTTAATTTAACAGAATGCAGTCGATATAAATCTAGCTTTATATTGATCTCTTATTATGATAACTATTTTCGTTCTCTGATCGAGATTTTGCGTTCTACGTTTTTAATAAAAGGTCGAATTATTTTTTCTCTCGTTAGCATTACTGACGTTGTGAACATTCAATTATAAATTTTTGTAATTCTTTCTCTATATTTTGAAGTTTTCATAAGTTCGTGATGTTCGTATACAGATTCTGAACTTCTTAAATAGAGCAAAAGTATTGAAATCACAAATATTAAAAATGACCCCTCCATAAATCTGTGAGGAAATGTCAAGACCTAATTTGTTCATAGCATTTGATTGATTCAAAAACGTTCGTGAACCATTTATAGATTGCAGCAGGTATTTTAATTTCATGTGGTTACAAGTTTGGTATAAAATCGTGTTTAGTTATATGTATTTTTCAATACATGCAAGATAGCATAAGCTGTATGTAAATTAAGCGCACGGCTACATTTGATAAGTATCAACAGGACGCCACTTATTGCGTAGACGTTTAAGGGATTGAGTTTAATCAGTTGTTGTAATGTCGTAGATCCAATAAAATCGTCTAATTGAGTCACACAGTAGACGATTGCTTTGTATTTTACTGGCTACACACATTTCTGGTTTAAATTTACCAAATCTGTATAAATAAACGATCATACTTTAATTGCTTCTGTATATTTCACTTGTGGATGTAATTCAAGGAATTAGCTACTCTTCCAGTCCTCAATCATCTTTACCAATGACTTCAGCTGAAACTTTTAGAATAAAAATGCGGTGCAAACCAAATTAAAACGGTCAACTCTTATTATTCTAATGTCGAGAAAGTGATTATGTAATCTTAATCATACTCTTTACTAGCATTGCGTTTTGACAGATGAAAGAGATTTTATTGTTTTAAAATGACTATATCGTAAACCGTGTTGAGGTTAGCTTGTAATATCTTTACTAACTTTATTTGTATTAACGTAACGTTCCATTGTAAATAGCTCGATTTTGAAAATCTCACACAAGACAATCAATACATGAACGAATGAGGATCTAGCTCATTTGCATCCATTACAATTCACCACATAGTGAAGTGTAATGAAGTCATTACAAAACTTATTCTGTCAAAAATATTCGCAGATCTAAACGAAGCGACGCTGGCAAACGGAAATTATTTATAATGTCATTAAGCTTGCGTAATAATGTAATACTTGTATATATATTTAAGAATAAACAATAATTAATACTTTTTGTATAAAAACGTTTTACTTGTTTGTAGATACTATAATTGTTTGTACTCTACTATTTTATTCTATAAAATAGTAGAATACACGAATTATTATTTTTTATCTAAGATAATTAATTAATTTTAATTGTTTTTACGACGACACGAGTGCTGACACTCTAGTACGAATTATTACAGCTACAATTAAGGACATGTGACTGGGGTGCTGTGTGACCCGCGTATGTCCGACCTTCTAAATGTCAAAGTATACAAGAATGTCGTACGTCTATTGTCACTATACGGGATTGAATGCCGGGCTGCAATGACGAAATAAACAAACCATGCACGCCATAGAAATGTGGACGTTGCGATGAACTATGATCATTTCCCGTCTTGATCACGTCAAAAATGAAGGCATTGAAAACATACAAAATTAGGGAGCCTTGATTATTTGGCTTTCAGGACTAACACCAAAAAATAAAACTATTGTATTTGTGTAATTTTTGTACTGGAGATGATATATGCTTACCATTAAAAATTATTCATTAAATCATTAATTAAAATCAGTGCATTTTCAAAGCATTTTATTTATATATTCAGATCGTAAAAGAACTGCAACGACTGTGCGAAGAAGTCGAAACACTTAAAGCAGAACGTCAAGTTATTGAAAGTGAATTGAATTCTCAACCAATAGATGCAATGCAAGCGGATTTTATTAATTCATTTTCCGCTCGGCCTAACGTCGACCAGGGATTGTTAATTGCTGAAAAACTCGAGGAATGTTACCAACCATTAAAACAGCAGGTAACCTTAAATGTTACAAGCCCTTAAGATATCATATAATGTTAATATATAATGTTGTTGACCCTAAACCACTAACCAAGCCTTTTAAATTTCAATGTATAAAACTATTAATTGCTAAAACTATTTTAAATACAATATTTATTTAAATAAAATTGTTAATTTGTTAATAAAATTAATTCAAGCAAATGAGTAATAAATTATAAATCAAATAAATTAATTAAATAAATCAAATATATTGGATGCATATATTTGATATATCAATTGCTTGACCAATCATTGAGATTTAACACTTTACAATAAAATCGTTCTCAAACTAACGAAGTAGTTTAATAAATACATAAATATCATTATCGAATAACAATCTACAAAAATTACCTGAATTGTCGAAAGGGATTAGCGAAACTTTGTGGATTTTCTTATGTACAACTACAATATTAGATTTTGCTTTATATAGTTTATATAGGTTATAACTATAACCTATATAACATCATATAGGTAATATAGGTTATAGGTAAACATAGCATCTTGCCACCATATACCATTGAAAGGTATCACCGTATTGCCATTTAATAACATTTTCGACTATAAATGCTTCTTCATGAGTACTTACATGTGATGATTTATATTATTGTAGATTTATTTATAGTTTATTGAAAATTTGAAGACCCTTTTTTGATTTTGCTAGAATAAAAATTGGTAGACGCGTACACGTAATAAAATTGAAATTAAAATTGAAAAAAATGAAATTAAAAAATACGTGAAGTAGCTTCAAAGCAGCTACATGTGACTTGAAATAGTCATATTTGCGTTTTGCCAGTGCAAAACGCATCTAATCGTTTGCATTTAGCTACTATAATTTGTAGCTACTTCACGTATTTTTTAATTTTAATTTTTTTCAAGATAAAATTTAAGAATAAAGTAGAAATACTTCTAAGAATAAAATAGAAATTTACAAGTTTATAAATTTATAAGTTTTTTTAAATAACTATTTTAAATAATTATTTATTTGATTAACGTAAATGTTAAAATAACTTTGTACTGAAACGTATAAAATAAATTATATTATGTATAAATTTATACAATAAAAGCCAATTAAATCTGATCAATTTAATCTGATTAATAAATCAAAAATTTAAAGATTAAATATTCGGAGAAAGTACGCAACTATTGTGCACATAATTAGTTAATCAATACATTAACTATTTATTATTAAGAACATATGATATAAAAATGTGGAAAGTTATAAATTATCTGACAATATATTTACTTATGATTAGAAATTAATTTAATAATATAATAAATTATAAAAAAATAGATGATTTTTCATTGAAAAAGACTTAACTATATAAATATTTTCTTTACACGTTATTTTAAATGGCATGTACAATCATATGATTTATCAGATTATTTATTATCATATAATAAAATCACATTTAATTTACACTTTTCTAATTAATCTCTAATTAATAATTTATTGTCAAATATTTATAATAAAAAACTAACAAATCGGATTTATTTAAACATCTAATATTTTGATGGCGCTAAGGTCTTTTATTGTAAATCGCTAAAATTTGAATTTTATTTTTAATTTCAATTTAAAATTTAACTTGATATTAACCATTTTTATAATTTATAATTGTTTATTATTTTATTTTTTTTAATTAATTATTTTTAATAAGCATTATTTTAATTTTTTATTGTTTAGATCATGAATTCTAATTCCAAATAACTAAATAAAAGTTTAAATTCCCGATGTTGAAAATTATATTATATAATTTTTTGTTTTTAGTCAAAACAATTAAAATTTTCTCTTCCGTTCTTTTTAGTTTTTAACTATTTTAAATATTTAATATTTTTATTAAATATTTAATATTTAAATATTAAATATTTTTTATCTAAAAATTTGTCTAAAACAAAAAGTCGTTTTGACGAATGATTATTTGAATAAAAATATTGAGTCTCTCAAACATGAGCGCTAAGTACAAATACGTATTTACTCAAACCTATTTTACAATATCACTCTCATCCAAAAATCTTTTTGACTTTTTGTTCAAAGAATATTTTGTCCCAAAATGTCATTTTTTGTATTTAATAAATGTTCACTCAGCATTAAGTCAATTAGATTCTGCGATTATTGTGTGTTTCTGTTGATTTCACAGAATATTTCTAATTAACTTTGTATTCATCCAAGTTTACTAAACCTAAAAGATTTAAATGAAATTTTCAAATATGTTGATCTCCTAGACCGGAAGTTTATGCTCTTTACTTCTGGTCATTGTTTATTTGATAAATATTGATTGACAGCAGCAATCAGCATCACTTTTCGATGATTCACCATCGATTTTTAAAGTCAATACATGAGAAACTGCCTCTGGATATACGGATCAGCTGTTAAATCATTTTTTAGTTGCAGGATCTTGTAATTGTATCTGATTAAGTGGTAGACGTTTTTCAGTATGTATTTAGCTGTATTAGTTTTCAGTTCAGTCATAAGTTTACAGTTCAATTATTGATTTTTATTTTAAATTTTAATTTTAAATTTGGTCTTTATAATATAAATTATATAAGATATTATATATCTTATATATAATATATAAGATTCGCATTTAATTTTTACAAGTTTTAAACACATTTTAATATTATGAAATATAATAAATATTTGTAAATATAATTTTAAATTAAGTCTAAATTCTTTTTAATATTCTTCAATACTCGTTTTATTCTTTCCATTTAATCATAGATTGTTTAACGCAAAAATTGCTTAATGTTTTGTACGTCAATTCCTAAATTGCTCCCGTTGATTGAACATATTTATTAATTCAGATATTGACTAGAACTCTTTCTAATACAACTAGTGACAACTGACCGGATATCAAAATATTTTTGCCATGCCGCACAAAAAAATCAGAAAGTTTATATTTATTAAGCTTTCGGTAATCGTCTGTTACCATCATCAGAAAATTTAGAATAAAATAAACATAAAACGTTAAATATAATGACAATATGTAGTAGTAATTAGTGAAATTATTTTGGGACTTAGAACACCTTAAGTGTTCTAATGAATCCCTCGTCCTTCGCATTAAGTTTAGGAGTCATTTCTTTTTTAATAGAGATTCCAACAGCTGTAGATCTTCTTTGCGTGTGTTTCGGATAATGACGCTTGTGCTGTTGAAAATTTCTTGAAATGTAGGCACTCTTTTGTGTACATTTTCAAAGTGTTTTCGGATCGCACCATTGTATATATGTTGGCGAATTCGGTCTTGCAAGAGTTGAGTTGTGTAGCCTATATATGTGTTTCCGGCCTTACATCCGGGTTCAGAGCAATTGAATTGATACACAACTTTGCAGATTTCGTCCTTTGTTCGTTGGTTCCTGATTGTTAAAGATCTCAATTTTTTGCTCTTGTATATGCGTAGCCTTATTGTCTTTTCCGAACTTTTCATCTTTTTACTATGCCTCTTAATGTGATTTCGTCCTTCTGGTATTGACTCGTATACTGGTTCCCGTAGTAAAGGTGAACTGTATCTGTCGCGTTCGATAACTTCTCGGGTTTGATCACTTTTGAGTTGACAAAATTCTTTATCGTTTTATCTATAATACATGTTGGATAATTGTTATTTGTGAAGATCTGCTTTATGCGCATTATTTCTTGATCGAATGTTCGCCAGTCTGAGCTCAATTTATATGCACGATATGTCGTGCCTTGTGAAGCGCTTATTTTGTATTAGTAAGGGCAGACGCTACAGTAGTTGGTGTACGTGTCATCGTTTGTGCTCTTCATATACATTTTGTGCCTTAGTTTCGTGTCTTACCGTTTCATTTTTACATCAAGGAAGGCTAAATTTGAATTCGTCTCGAATTGAATTCTTATTTTTAGTCCTGATTGTAATTCCATTGCCCCACGAAGTTTATTAGCTTGCTCTCTCTATCTTTGACGCAAAAAATGTGTCATCTATATACCGTGTGTATATTACTGTTTTTAGGTGTGATTCTTTGGCGAACAACATTCTCTCCACATGCCCCATGTAAAAATATAAAATACTGGGTACAAATGTTCCCAGTATTTAATACAATAGTAGATACTTATAAGCAATCTATCACGATTAAAGATTTATTTTGATATATCCCTTACATTAAATGCTAGATCATATTTTTTCTCGAGAAACCTATTGCAATGTTTATGAAAATTTCTATTTCCTATAAACTTAAATAATTAAAAAATAAAATTAGAATTTTTTTAATTCAAATTAGAGTTATAAAATAAAAATTTTATAATTAAAAATATTTTGAGTTTTAAAGATACGAAGTTTTGAAAAAATATTGGCTTATACTATCTGGTTTGATAGGTGTCTGATAGCTTAGCAAGACAAGAGCAGCTAGTATCCAATATCCAAAGAGCACATCTTGAGTTTTCGAAAGAGCGAAGTGCTTCTTCTCCTGGATTTAAACACAGAAGTGATCTATTAACAAACATGTCAGTGGCTTACGACACATATAAAGAACTAATGCATAATCTAAAAGAAGGGACTAAAGTAATAAGTTAATTTATTATTAGTTATTTTTTGCTTTTAGTTTTATAATGATCTCACGCCTTTACTTTTGAAATTTCAATCAAAAATATCAGACTTCTGCTTTGCTCGAAAAACGGAAAAGGACGAGTTATTCAAGGATATTCAACATGGAATACTTTCAAGTATTCATTTACTATAATTTCTTTAATTTTATTTTAAAATAATTGATTAATATTTTATTTGAATATAAATACGTACGATTTTAGCACGCTTTATACAAATCTAGATTTAGCAGATGTTAAAGAAGCGTTAGTAAAATTAATTAATCTTATATTCGGAAAAAGATATACATATATATGCTATAATAACTATAACGCATATCTAACAAAAATTATTCAGCAATTAAAAAATATATGGATAAAATTGAATTAATAGAATCTTTAAATATTTTGATAAATCAAAATTATTTAACAGTAGGGACATCTATATTTATACAAGTAAAAGGTGTTCCAATGGGTGGTAATAGTAGCCCAATTATAGCTGACTTGTTTTTAAACTTTATAGAATATGAATTTGTTCATAACTGTTTAAAAAATAAATCTAAATTATATAACTATATGAAATATATATTTATATTATAATATATTGTTGCAAACAATATATAAATACAAATATAAATAAAATATAATACATTAAATACTGTTTAAGTTGATGAACACTTTTGCTAAAAGCGAAATGATTTTTATGTCTATCACTATTGTAGCGATCATTTTTAAATTTAACTACTGATATCAAGACAAATCCTATTTTGATTTCAGATGTCGCGATATTTAGGAAACAAAAATTCAAATTCTTTAACATGATATTTTAATTTAACATACAGATAAACGCTGCAATTTAAATTTATTAAATACGAATTTGACTTTGGTTCTCGATTCAAATTAGAAGAATTTAGTTCGTGTAATTAAAGCTATTAAAGTTTAATCCGTAACTTGTTTATCAAAAAATTAATTCATTTGATTTAATTATATTAAGCAATAAGATTAGAATTTATAACTAAGTTATTTAAGAAGTTTTCATGTATCAAGTCTTCGATGTATTAAGTTATCATATTTACGTCAATTTGTAAACTTTTATTTAATTTATTCTTAATTTGTATCTTTAACATATTGTCTTATTTCAAACTCAGTTATGATTGCCGACAAAATTACGGCAAATGAAATTTTTCGTGTTCGCGATAATTTAAATGTTATTTTATAAAAATTTTGGGAAAAATTTTAATATAAAAAGCTTTGTTTTTAAATAGTTTATAATGATCCGTTATTGATAAAGAATTATTGGATCAAAGAAAAGAGAAAATTTTGATATTTCTAAAAATAATGTAATTTTCTGAAGATGCTAACAGAGATTAGCGAAATATCAAAAGATTTCCACTTTTCTTTGATCGAGCTCCAATAATTATTTAGCTTTGTTTTTAATAAAGATGTTAGTTAATTTATTTGTTTATATCTAGATTTTTTATATTTATCTGTAAATAATCATGTTTTAGATTCCCAAACCAATTCAGGAATACCGCCTCCCCATCCTGCTCAAGATTCTTATCAACCTACTCAGAACCAGCCAGGTAAGCATGATTATCTTATTGCATGAAAATCGTACGTGTATATAAAGTTATGTACCAAGGATCCTTGATAAATCCATGGAACGTTGAATGTGAGTTATTGCTAAAGCCTTATTGCTGAACTTGTAATTGCGCTTAATAGTTGCTCTGAGCACATCATGCAAGCTACAACTTTATGAGATTGACTTCATAGCTGATAGATCAGTTTTACAATTTTTCAAACAAATTTGATAAAGGCCGTTATACGGACTTTATCAATCTATAAATACAAGAATACATTTACAAATTATCAAGAGAATCAATCTTTTCGCTAACATCATCAATCTTTTCACCAAAAGGTGCTCATACATTTCATTCTGTCCTTACATAGCTGTTGTATCCAACGTTGTTCCACATTGGGTCGAATCTGAGTGCAATTTACCTTAGCAGCTATTAATGTATGTGATGTTATGTGAACGACATCTTACCAGCCATTAATGATATTATCCTATTGATAATTTGTAATAAATTATTGTACTTGTAGATTGATAAAGTGCGAATCGCTATTTCTTATTGTTAATGTTTTTTAAAACGTTAAAATTTCTTGTGCTTTCATTATAATTTGTCATACGAAAATATATATCAAAATTAATCTAACATATAGCCAAAATTTTATATTTATCATAGATGATTAAATGTCTCAATTGAATGCAACTTTAAATATTACTCTTTAATTACCTTTTCGATTACTTTATTTAAGCATACAAATCGTGAAGAGTATAATATTTATTTTGTTTTCAGAATAAATATTTTTTGACATATAAGCCGTCCAACAGTTACACGGTATACGGTCGATCCCTACAATCTTTTCATATTTTGGTTTTATTTGGAATAAACAAGAAATACAAAAACCACTTTTACAAAATACTGTACAGTGAGAACCAGTGATTCTATACGCTAGTCTTAACGCTCGTTGGTTAAGATCAAATGAGTGATTTTTCCAAAACGGAAAATTGATATATTTTGGTTCAGGCTTTAAATAGTCTTTTCGTGCTTTATTAAAAATCTCTTTTGCTGCGTTATGATTCCGCTTAATAGCCCATAGACGATATCCCGTCTCAAATATAAACTGTCTTATTTGCTCCTATTCTATTTTCAGGTCCTCCTTTGTAAAAAGTATCTATGCAGGCGCAAGAATAGCTAACGAGTATCAGATATCTTATACCTCATTGGGCAAATCTACGTTAACATAGTAGTCATGTTAATGATACCTTTTTTCCTATACACTGTAGTCTTAGTAGAGCTACTGCCTTCACGCAAACATAGTATGCACAAGAAAGAAATAGAATCGTCAATTTCAGTGCATACGCTCTACTTTATTTGAGTATCATTATTATCTAACATATTGAATACATTCCCATGAACAGGATTCTTGATACTCATGATTACGTCATCAACGTATCCGCCCCAATAGACTAATCTTTTTATGTGAAAATATACACTTGCTTCAACTTTTGGCATGAATTTATTTTGCCAGATTAACTTCCGGTATGTTTCTTCCGGATATGTTTTTATTAATAGATCAAAAACATGTGCAATAACGTTTTCTGTTGATGACCGCAGTAGTGGTTAAAAATTTGAAAACAAAATAAATATTAGACTCTTCTCGATTTTTCTGCAAATTTACAATGAAGTCCGGTTACACAATAATTCTATTTAAGGTCACTTTTTGATTACTATATTAAAATATCAATGTAAAGTTATGTTTTTATAACATAACTTAGAATGGTATAAGGAAATATTTGATGGGCGGCTGTTTTTTAAGAAGTTAAAAAGCTACTCTAGCCGGACAATTTAAGAACAAACCTAAATATGAGTCGACCAATGTCACTTATGAAATCTCATGTCTGAATTGTTTATCCAAATTTTTTGGGCAAACAAAACAAAGCTTGACAACGAAAATTAAGCAGCATAAATATAATTTAAAAAAGTGTGATACTTCTATTTTTTTCGATGTTTAAACGCCCTGAACAATTGAATAGCACATCTTACGTATCATTGGACATAATTGATTTATGTGTTTCGATCCTGTTTTTGTTTCTGCTGAACTCCTTGTCGCCGAAATGCTGGTTTATATTAGGCTTATATACCAAATTACAATTAATGTGTTCTATATTTAGTGTGGGCGGTAACTAATATTCGCAATTCGAATCCACCACACACCGATTTTTTATTCCGTTCTTATACGAAATGTTCCCTGGACAGTAAACCATAAGCTGTCTTTTACTATTGTGAATATTGCTTTCACGAGTTGAAAAAAATCGGTGTGTGGTGGATAATAGCTACCGCCCACACCAAATATAGAACGCATTAATTGTAATTTTGTATATAAATTAGCATTTCGGCGACAAGGAGTTCAACATAACTCCTGTGTAGACTCATTGGTCTTCAAATATTCTTCTCCGTGATATGCGTCTCGTCAGAAATTCTCTAGA
Source organism: Pomphorhynchus laevis (assembly GCA_012934845.2). Lineage (NCBI taxonomy): Eukaryota > Metazoa > Acanthocephala > Palaeacanthocephala > Echinorhynchida > Pomphorhynchidae > Pomphorhynchus > Pomphorhynchus laevis. Next base: position 76,232 of record WNNJ02001883.1, read on the forward strand.
TTTTAGTTCTTCAAAATCTCTTATCTCCTCCTTTTTTTCCCACGTATTGATTGCTGTCTTAGACTTCTCGTCTTCTCTTCAAAGTCATCCCTTAAACCTCTTCAGCGCCTCATTAACACTGCTGTGTGCATCCTTTTTCGACTTCGTAAATTAGATCATATATCGTTCTATTTATTAAAACTTGGATGGCTAAGTATTGAACATCGCGTTCGTTTTTGTCTGCTTTGTCTAACTTATCGCCTTCTCCATTGTAATTCTCCTTCTTATCTCAATCTGCCAACTCTAATTGAATCTCGCTCTCTTTCTACTCACCTACGTTCATGTGTTTCTCTTCTGTTTCACGTACCTCTTTACTTAACCAACTTCGGCCGTCGATCCATACATATCGCTGCTCCCTTCCTTTGGAATTCCCTACCTGATCCTCTGCGATCATCATCCTCACTCCAATTTTTCAAAAGGAAACTACAATCGATTCTACTAAGCGAGTAACTTTTTTTATCTGTTTCGCTTTTGTGGGCTTGTAAGCACACAGTCTATGTGCATTTGCCACATTAAAAAACTTTCCTTTGTACGCGCGGTCCTATTATTTCTGATAACGTAACGATGATCATGTACCTTCTCTGATGTTATAAGTGATATCAGAAACAGTACCAGAACCGAAACACGAAATGTAGGCGTGGGCTCACTGCTGATGAGGTCCACCCACGCTGATTGTAGTGTACTGTGGTGCTGATATGATTTAAACAACCACACGAGGATAATATCAAACCGACCAATGAAGAATAGCTGCTCGTGTAAGCAATATTCACAATAGTAAAAGACAGCTTACGGTTTACTGTCCAGTGAACATTTCGTATAAGAACGGAATAAAAAATCGGTATGCGGTGGATTAGAATTGCGAATATTAGCTACCGCCCACACCAAATATACAACACATTAATTGTGTAATTTGGTATATAAGCCAAATATAAACCAGCATTTCGGCGACAAGGAGTTCAGCAGAAACAATAACAGGACCGAAACACGAAATGTAGACGTGAACTCACTGCGATGAGGACCACCCACGCTGATTGAAGTGTACTGTGATGCTGATATGATTTAAACAACCACACGAGGGTAATATCAAACCGACCAATGAAGAATAGTGGCTCGTGTAAGCAATATTCACAATAGTAAAAGACAGCTTACGGTTTACTGTCCAGTGAACATTTCGTCCTAAAACGGAATTAAAAAATCGGTGTGTGGTGAATTCGAATTGCGAATATTAGATAGCGCTTACACCAAATATAGAACACTAATTGTGTAATTTGGTAAAAAGCCAAATATAAACCAGCATTTCGGCGACAATGAGTTCAGCAGAAGCAGTAACAGGACCGAAACACGAAATGTAGGTGTGGGCTTACTGCTGATGAGGTTTACCCACGCTGATTGTAGTGTACTGTGATGCTGATATGATTAAAAGAACTACACGAGAAAAATATCAAACCGACCACTTGAATTAGAAAATTATCAGAATTCGTCTGATCCCGAAGAATTCATTGCACTGGACTGATTACTTTGTACTTAATGCATCGTGTTCATCAATGCACTATGCACCTATCTTGTAATATGAAATATGCAATATTTTAGTCCATCTAAATGCATGTTTAATTATACAATTAATATATGATCTCAAACTCTCAATACAGTTAACATATTATTAAACAGTGATCGCTGACTGCTTTTAGTTTATGCAATTATGCTTTATTATTTGATTTTTTATATTTTTATAAATTATTCTGCAGGGTTTCAATCATCACAAGTATGTGCTGTTCCCTATCCTGTGTCAAATCAATTTGGAATTATGCCATCGTTGCCAGTGTCGTACAATCCTTACAATTATTACGGTAACTGTTTTACTCTTAGAATTTATAAATATATAAATATAAAATTTAAAATAAAATTAAATTACGAATTGACTAATAATATTCGATGTATCCGGAAATCAAAAAATAACTGTAAAACTATTTATTTTAAATAAATTACTATATATAAAAAATGATAAATAATTAATAATTATGTAGAATTTTAAATTTAAATAATGTTTGTAAATTATAATTATTTAAAATAATTTTTTTAAGGTTATAATTTTTTTAAAAGAAAATATTTATTACACAAAATTACATTGAACACAAGACAAATCAAATAGTCAAATACTAGACAAACAGTTTGACCTCATTATAAATACATTCTAACTATATCTCTGTAGACCTCTGACGACGGCATCGAAAATACCAAGAATTTGATTTTATTAGACCAAACCCGATCTTTCGACGTAACGTGGCGATACAATCACTGTAGTTATTGTCCCCTCTTAAAGCCTGTATAGACGCTATTCTCTTAAGCAATGCATGTGACTCTACTGATTCCGCCAGACGATGAAAAAATAACCGGAATAAATGCAGCACGATCGACCCTAGATACTCGCACTAAATATTTGGCCTGCTTTCTGTTGTGATGATACTCAAACAAACTATGAGGGATTCGATTGGCATACGATGGAGCATGAACGTTATAAACGCAAATGTCTAGAAAAGACCGCTCTGTCGAATCCCCGTACAAACCACTGCATGCAACATCAAGGCATGCATTCATATCCTTACACGTTGTTATTCTATCAAAATTGTAAGAAGACTCAACAGGACGTAGGACCGGCTCAATTTCAATAGCCTTACATGTTGCAGATAACATACCTGCAATAATGTCGCGCATCACATTATGTCGAACAATTGTAAATCCTCCTGTTTTGCAATATAGTGTGTGCGATACGTTGTTAAGTTCTCCACAAACACATTTTGTCGGAGCGTCTTTTAATTGCCATCCATATCTAGCGGCAAGCCCATCATAAAACTGATGATTATTTAGACAATACTGCCTATTTTCGCTAATCCTTGAAGATAACCAGGTGCGCCTTTTTCTGATGCATGAATTAAGGCATTTTTTTGTAATTATCCAGTTCTGCAATAATCTTACTGTGTTTTAAATAGTTAAAAATCTTCTTTTCACCCCGAATTCCGATATTCACCAGTGTTTGTTTCTCAAGTAATTCTTGTCCTAAGTATCCATTTAATAAAGGTAAACACATTTTTTAGACCAATTACATTCCTGGATTACCAGCTCGCAAAGATTTAAAAATTATAAATTATAATTTATTATAATTTATTAATAAATTTAATAAATTATAATTTATTATTATTTAATATTTAAATATAATTATGTAAATATAAATTTAAAGAATTTATATCTTCATAATTAAAATTTAAAATTGAAACTAAAATATAAGACAATTGTTATGAATTGACTAATAAATAACATACGTTGTATCAGAATAAGGATTAGAGGTGACCAGGAAAAACTGCTATCTTATCAGGTTTCGACGCCTATTCCTTGATCCAGCATAGACCAGGTACAAATACATGCTAATAACGAAATAAGTGCTACTGTCGCTACAAACATGAGAATTGAAACGAAATATCAATATTTATTAAGTAAAATACGAATATTAAAGCTTATCTTCATAATATTTATTACTTGCAATGCAGCATGTCATAAAGGATTTTTAACTCAATATAAACAAATCAGATCAGCTAACTGAGTTAAGGTATTATATATTATTTATAAATTAAAAATAATGTTAAATAAAAACTAAATAATTAATTAATACATAATTTTAGTAAACATAGTTGCGTGCAAGTCTTTGATTAGATTGTTGTATCGATCACTCATTATAGACTTGCGAAATAAATTTATTCAAAAATTATATTGCTTATAATTTAACTGTGAAATCCAAAAATTTTGTTTTAGCTTTGTTTATTAAGATAATAATTAATTTAATTGCTTAATTATAAATTTTATAAAATTATAATTTTTTACTCATAATTTCACTGTGAAATTCAAACATTAAAGTAGCATAGCATTTGGAATTGTTTATTTAGATTATAATTAGTATACATTTTTTAAATGGTCAGCAGCTGATGAAACTTACCCAGGATGATTAGTAGTGTCTTGCTGTATAAAGACTAGGAACAATACCAGTGCGGATAATGCCTTGTCACAACCATAAGTGCTGTTTTTAGACATAACACTTGAAAAGGACTAATGCAATAGTCGAGAATTTACGAACAATAATTTTTTATTTTATTATTCATTTCGATGTTTTAACGCCCTTTACAAAATACGAGCGCATCGAACGTATTATTGAATCAAATATGTGTTCGCCTGCAACAAATGTGTATTTATCAAAGTCTAGATTATAAAATCCCACAGATCATTCTGTGGGATAGAATGATCTGTGATTATAATATCTAAATTATAATATCTCACAGATCATTCTGTTAACCATAGAAATGGCCTAAAGAATTATAATAAATAATCTTTATATTTTTTATTTTAAATTTCGGATCAACAAACTAACTAATTTTTATAATTTATTAAACGAATGAGTTTGCTCGTGAACGTTAATTTTATTTGAATGTATAAATATCGAATTTAACTGTGAAATTCAAACATTTCGTATTAGCATTTAGAATTGTTTATTAAGATAACAATTAATATACATTTTATAAATAATAATAACTTAATAGTATGCAAATATTGTCATACTTTATAATCACAGTTTACAATATTAAAATATTTTTCTGCTTGCACGGCTAATCCGATGGCAATTCCTTGTCGTCGCCGTCGCAAACGGCCTGTTCAACGACCGTCAAATGTTCCCATCTTTTGATCATCCACGTTACATCAAGCAAGTATGTTACTGTAGCGTTCGTCGTATCGTCCGAAGGTATCAAAAATCTTACAGGGTAGATCTGAAGCTTATCACTCAAAGCAGTGAGGGAAGGAAGCATTTCCGTTTGCGGCGGTAGCCACTTTGGGTGTGATGGTGTCACTTGGCGTTAATGTGTCGGATTGGCCAGGGTGTTTCATTCGTAAATGCTTTTTTTAGGATTTCAAAATCTGGAATTTTGATTCATGAACCTTCTTCAGAACATCTGCGGCCTAGTCGTTGTCCGCGAACAACGAGGTCGAGTAAGAAGCGGATAAAGATTGATTTGTGTCGATATGCGGTTCATCGAATAAACATTTAAGCTGGCAACGGCGGTTAAACGTTGTACTCGGTTAAACGTTGTACTTTGATAGTGTCACTTGACGTTAATGTGTCGGATTGGCCAGGGTGTTTCATTCATAAATGCTTTTTTAGGATTTCTCGACAAGTATATGGTTCGTCACAATCCATATAGCGAAAATATCGAAGGTCCGGTAGAGTGACATGGGATTGGTCGTTCGTTACCAGAGATATACTATTAGACGAATTTTCGCACGTCCCGCTTGAATCGAGAGGACACTCCGTCGTCGTATTACCAATATTTTCAACACATGCACTCTTCCTATGTTCATACTCGAGTTGTCGCGAAGCACATTGTATTCCCAGAACTCCGTCAAGAAATGGGCAGTTGAGTTTACTGAGGTCGGTTGCCTCGTCAACATCTCGTGAACTCCCTTCTTGCATGTTACCTGCGACTATCAGACATTTCGCTATAGGAAAATATATCAGGTCGTTCATGGTGCCTGGATGATTGCGCACCGTTGCGAGCATGATTCGACGAACACTTGACGGATCACACAGATCAGACCCAGCCAATGTGTTGAGCACGTTGTGACTTTCTCCTAAATTGACAGCGCCAACTAATCTTATCGATCCGCTCTGATTGAAATGGGGAAAATTCCCTCAAATGGAATCACGTATCGATACAATCCGCTTGCACAACGAGTATTGGTTGACTGCGTCGCTGTCGTTGTCATCGCTACACGATGGAATCTGTTTCAGGTGCATGACGTAGTTTGACAAAGGAAGAGGAATGATCAGATTGTCAAAATCATTCGTCACGTTAACGGGTGAACCATTACAGCTACTCCGATTTAGATCCTTTTGTAAATGTATGTCTGACAAACTGGACAGGGTTGAACTACAGCGTAAAATCTGGAATTTTAATTCATGAACCTTCTTCAGAACATCTGCGGCCTGGTCGTTGTCCGCGAACAACGAGGTCGAGTAAGAAGCGGATAAAGATTGATTTGTGTCGATATGCGGTTCATCGAATAAAACTTTAAGCTGGCAACGGCGGTTAAACGTTGTACTGGGTTACTGCATGGTTCTATCCCCATCTCTGTTAGAGGTTGTCCCGGATCTTCAAGGATCTTTAGAATGACTTTAGCTTTCATGATAGCTACTGACACCCTCTGAAATAAATGCCCAACGGCTCTGCTGTATGTAATTCCGTTCTGCCAAGACATAGACCGCCCAATAAACCGAATTAACTTTTCGCCCGACGAATTCCAACCCCCATAAGTCTCGATGGCCGTTGCCACAAAATTAACCATTTTCTTCCATCTTACATTTATACTTCTTATCTTTAACGCACATGGCATACCTGTTGGCGGCATAAGATGGTGTATTGGCGGCCATGGACACATACGCTTTCTGTTGTGGATTGGTTACCGCAAAATCAACTGCCAGTGGTGGATCCTCGTAAATGAGAATATATGCATGGCTCTCTCGTAAATTCCTGATTAGATTGGGTACGAATCTCGCTACTCTTTAGCCGACTGATACCGCCGCTTGAAATAGGATGTCTTGCACTCCGTCATGCCTAATTTCAGGATATCCGCCAAACTGGCAAATCAGATAATAAAATCCAAATTTGTCTGCTTGCCGTAGACAACGTCGGCATCTATAGTCTCCATTGTTAATTGCCATACCCAGCCAAAAGTATAGCAGAACACAAAATTCGGTCGGTGCCAAGTTTATCCGTGTCGTCTTGTTGGGTATAGTCTGCAACCAAGCGCAAGCATCAGACAAGCAAATGCCCTTAGCCTTGCGGAGTCGTAAAGGTTGACGTTCTGCAGAAGTGTTGAAATGACTTATCATCGAGGTGCTTGGAAATCAAATTTTGTCTGGTTTGCATTCCTCCTTTCCATCTTTCGTAATATGATGACAGACTATCCTTCAAGGATTCATATCCTGGGAAGATAATCGAATCCGGACTCAATCTTCCAGCAATGAAGATTGCTGGAAGATTGACATACGCTAGACACAAATGCTGTAACCGAATATTGAAGGCAGCTACACAAACCCAATCCTCCCATTTTTAGGAGTAGACGTGCTTGTTGCCACGTCTCTAGATAATCTTAATCGAGTGATCGAACGTTTCCAAAAATTCACTGGTGAAGGCAGGGTCGACTGTGCGCATTAAGTGGTTGACTTTGGGTGCAGATGCGCAATTCCGAAGTAATGTAAATGCAACATGTGGGTCGGGGATATTTTCCAGTTCCAGATCATGCAGCAGCGATGGGAGTATTTTAGTATTCAAATATCTTGAGCAGTAATCACCAGAACCAACGGGGTTGCCTAGGATACAGAAATTCTTTGAATGATTAAGGTTAGAGATAGAAGGGCATCTATTTCTAATTGAATCAATTTGACTGGCCTCCCAAATTATCTCAGTCAATTTCCAGTTTTTGATCAGTCCCGTTGCTGGAGAGTGCGACGACAAATAGGATAAAGCTTCTGCTACAGCTCTAGTCGTTCCGGCCACCACCCCATCGTCAAGATACTATTTGTTAAAACCGATTCCTTTAATTGTCGATATGTGAGAAATGATATGGTTAATGGCTAGACAAAACAGAAAGGGCTTAGTGGGTCTTCTTGTTGAATCCCGCTTAACGATTTACGTGGTTCCAAATTTCCGAATCGTAAGCCAGAACCTCTGTCATAACATTACTGAACCCACTTTGAGAGCTCCGAAAAATCCTTCTTTACAGCATCAACGACATGACCGAGTCTAATACATATGCACTTGGCACACAAGCGGCGCAACGTCTCACCAACCGCAATAGGACGAATTCCACCATCGGGCTTATTCAAGGCTAAAAGGTTAGCGCCTGCAAGAAAATATACGAGGTCACGTGGCAACAACCCTGTGATCATGTGGTTGATCAGTGTCGTAAGCCGGTATATAAGAGAACCATGGTCTACTGATAGCATATCCTGCAAATGTTCTTCTCACAATCCGAAGCAACCTGGAGAGGTAGAAGAAGATAACGACGAAACGCGACCCGAACAGTTTCTGCATCAACTGACAGGCTACAAGACGAAGCCAATGACGGGGAATCTGGGACTTTGCTGGACAGCGGATGTAGCTGAATTAGCTATTCCCGTATAGAAATTGAAGAACTGAATAGGCCGCTAGTGGTCAGGCGACGCATGGCCTTCCCGTAATGTCCGCTCCTAGCCAGATCGATCGCCTAGTTGATGTTAAGTTTGGTGGAAAAAGCATTCGGGCTATACACAAACAGTCGTTTCTTTGAAAATTTTGAAATACAAGGTAATTCTCTTAATTACCAATAAAGGTAATTCTCTTACCTTTCTCGAACAAGTCCATGCATAACGTTATGTGTGAAACAACGCGATTCCTATATTGTTCACGTGTTGTCTCAGTCGGTAAACACAATTTCGAGAAGCTTAAAAGGCGAATCCAGTCATGGATAAACTGTGAGCAAAGATCCCCAAGAATTAGACAAGAGAAAACATCCGCTGCTCGACGACGCAAACTCAATGGAATGCGCTTGACAGTATTGATTGGCACTATCCACACCTTGCGGAGCAGATCAAGCGACGCTCCATTCGGACAAATACTTTCCTCTGATGGGAAAACTCCAAGCGAAAATCAGGACGAGTTACTTATCGATTCTGGTAGAGTTGTGTCTTTCACATGATAGGAATACACCAATTGTCTTTCAGTATCGACCTATTAAAGCCGATCGGAAGACTGCGGTCTACTTGAGCCAGGGCATCGCTTTAAAATAAGACCATGTACTCAAAGACGACCTGAATTATTTAATCGAAATGTCTCATGACAAACATCACAGATAACTGTATGAACAATTTGTTAGTTTCAAAGTTCCCTTTGATTGGTTAGTTCTTGTTATCAGAAAACAGCTAGCTTGATTGTCGTTGATTCGTTGCTTGATTGATTGTCGTTGATTGATTGATTTATGTGTTATATTATTTGTGTATGTTCTGTTCGTAAATATGCTCTGATTTTCTACACGTATTTAACTGTCGAATTGGATTATGACTGTCGAACTACATACAAGATTCTCCAGAGAATCTTGTATGTAGTTATAATCAAGAAAGTTTAAATCCATTTTGTTTTCCAATTGCTATTCGTTTTTGCAAGAATTTCTGGATTGCTATGTTGTCTTAAGGTTCGAATTGCAATTTGACTTATCACCATAATAAAATTAAGTTAAATAATAACTTAATTATTGTGAATATGCATTGCTTACACGAGTTGTATTCTTTCAGTGATCGGTTTGCTATTATCTTCGTGTGGTTGTTTAAATCCTATCAGCATCACTGTACACTACAATCAGCGTGGGTGGACCTCATCAGCAGTGAGCCCACGCCTACATTTTGTGTTTCGATCATGTTACTGCTTCTGCTGAACTCATTGTCGCCGAAATGCTGGTTTATATTAGGCTTAGATACCAAATTACAATTAATGTGTTGTATGTTTGGTGTGGGTGGTAGCTAATATACGCAATTCGAACCCACCACACACCGATTTTTTTATTCTGTTTTAGGACAAAATGTTCACTGGACAGTAAACCGTAAGCTGTCTTTTACTATTGTGAGTATTCATTGCTTACACAAGTTGTATTCTTTCAGTGGTCAGTTTGATATTATCCTCGTGTGGTTGTTTAAATCCTATCAGCATCACTGTACACTACAATCCAAAAACATGTCCAGTAAACAAGGTATCCACACGAGGATAATATCAGACTGACCATTGAAAGAATACAACTCGTGTGAGCAATGAATATTCACAATAGTAAAAAACAGCTTAAGGTTTACTGTCCAGTGAACATTTAGTATAAGAACGGAATATAAAATCGATGTGTGGTGTATTCGAATTGCGAATATTAGTTATCGCACACACCAAATATAGAACACATCAATTGTGTAATTTGGTATATAAGCCAAATATAAACCAGCATTTCGGCGACAAGAAGTTCAGCAGAAACAGTACCAGGACCGAAACACGAAATGTAGGCGTGGGCTCACTGATGATGATGTCGACCCACGCTTATTGTAGTATACTGTGATGCTGATATGATTTAAACATCCACACGAGGGTAATATAAAACCGACCAATGAAGAATAGCGGCTCGCTTAAGCAATATTCACAATAGTAAAAGACAGCTTACGGTTTACTGTCCAGTGAACATTTCGTCCTAAGACGGAATTAAAAAATCGGTGTGGTGAATTCGAATTGCGAATATTAGATACCGCCCACACCAAATATAGAACACATTAATTGTGTAATTTGGTATATAAGCTAAATATAAACCAGCAATTCGGCGACAAGGAGTTCAGCAGAAACAATAACAGGACCGAAACACGAAATGTAGACATGAACTCACTGCGATGAGGACCACCCACGCTGATTGAAGTGTACAGTGATGCTGATAGGATTCAAACAACCACACGAGGATAATATCAAACCGACCAATGAAGAATAGTGGCTCGTGTAAGCAATATTCACAATAGTAAAAGACAGCTTACGGTTTACTGTCCAGTGAACATTTCGTATAAGAACGGAATATAAAATCGGTGTGTAGTGGATTCGAATTGCGAATATTAGTTACCGCCCACACCAAATATAGAACACTAATTGTGTAATTTGGTAAAAAGCCAAATATAAACCAGCATTTCGGCGACAATGAGTTCAGCAGAAGCAGTAGCAGGACTGAAACACGAAATGTAGGCGTGGGCTCACTGCTGATGAGGTCCACCCACGCTAATTGTAGTGTACAGTAATGCTGATAGGATTTAAACAACCACACGAGGATTATATCGAATCGATCACTGAAAGAATACAACTCGTGTAAACAATGACTATTCACAATAGTAACAGACAACTTACGGTTTACTGTCCGTTGAACATTTCGTCCTAGAATGGAATTCCATCGGTTATCGGTCGAGAAAGCATATACGAAGAATTACGGGGCCTCCTAACACTACCACTAAAACTCGTTGGTATGGAAATTAAATAAATATCACAAAAATGCTTCAGTTAATATATTAATTCACGGCGTATGTGTATAGCACACATCATTAATGAACTGGATCCATTTGGCACTGAAGCAAAAGCGGTACTTCATGATATAAAAAATTACGATCGTAATCAAAATTTACAGCTCAACCTCATAATAAATTTGCAAACGGATCTGAAAATGATTTTTTTTTGCAAATGCAATAAGAATCGGAGTATCTTCATGGATCACAATACACGGCAAAGTTGATAATCTTTGTTTGGAAACGAGAGAATGTTAAAACCCAGTGGCCAATAGATATAACCTGACATTAAATGAGCTTACCGATAAATGCTTGTGCAGTTCAGCTAACAGCATCCAACACGCTCTATCATGTAAGGTGCAAGGCTTCACATTCACTATGCACATCATGATTATGGACGAGCTCGCAAATCATACAAAAATACATACCTAAGAACTCCGAAAGAACAAATGTAAGCTGTTCGTGAGACAATATAGTTCGAGGCTATGATTACAACAAGACATCTAGACGCTAGAAGTGATATTTTTATTAATAGGTTGTTTGGTGAAGTGACGACTCAGTCCTTCTTGGAAGTGTTTGTATTTAACAGTTTGGCTCCGACGTACTCAGCGCACATTGTCGCAGAATTCTTTAACTATTACGAGAATAGGAACAGCGCAGTATACAACGAAAGAATAATATCTATACAATATGGATCATTCCACCCGTTCATTATGTCCACATTTAGAGGTTTGGGTGATTCAGCAAGCATGAGCATAGAACAGATCTCGCGGCGGATACCTTCACGAAGATATGCAGAATGGGTGTGTTATTTCAAAACTCGATTTGCACTACTCATTGCGAAAGCGATGACGGTTGAAATGACGCTTGATACGAAAAAATTCCGAACAAACATAGATACCTATTTACCCTTCATTAATCCGGACCTCAAACCGCACACGATGAATTAAATGAAGAATCTAATCAAAAGTTATTATATTAAATTTAAGCTCATTTGAGGGAACTTATCTTTTGTACTGTTATTTTTAATAACACTGTTATTTTTAATAACAGTGTTATTAAAAATAACACTGTTATTTTATTTACTGTTATTTTTTAATATTAAAAGATATTTTAATATTATAAAAATATTTTGAAATTATATAATATCATATTTTATAGAATAGAAGTTATTTATTTAGAGTGGCCTTTATGGTAAAATAGAACCATTTACAGGCCCACTATAAAAATTAAAAGACAAGTTTACGTCCGATGAATGTTTGAACTTGTATGTGGAGTTATTGAATTGATTGCAGCTGAAAGTGTTATTTTAGTTCGTTTGCGAGAAGTATGGCGATCAAGGAAGTTTTGAAATGTTTAAGCGACGTCAATGATTTTGTGTCTCGAGGAAGTTTGTTCCAAAGGCGTGGTGCAGCGATGGTGAACGCACGATATCTGTGATATCGTGCGTTTTAATAATATATTATCAACATATCAATATATAATTTTTATATATTAACCTCTCAAATAATTATTTATCTATTCAACTTTTCAAAAATGATAATTTGCGTTGCAAACTTTAATTTAAAAAATATACTTTATTTTTAGGATCCGATATTCCATATCCAACATCGGACCGAGGCCCTAACTTTCAGCATGGGGGTAGTTAAACGTGTGCTGATGGAGTAATTTTGTGTTATATTTTGCATCAATACTGTCTTTGTGGTTTTATGGCATTTAGACTGGAATAAAGTCAATGTACCATTTTAATTCGTAAAGAAATAAATTTCTTAAAGTGGGATAATCTTATCGGGACAAATTAGATAATTTATTATTTCGTCAATTTTTCGTTTATTTTGTGGTTATAATTTGCTATTATATCGGCATTTTTATTTATCAATAAAAAATACCAAATAACAGTAATACCAGATACATGAGAATAAATAATATTAGAGTTAAAAGATAAAAGTTATAAATAATGACTAAAAATATTAAAAAGTATATAAAACAACTTTTAAAGTACTTAAAGCAACTTTTAAGAGATAATAAAATGAAAGATCGTTATGTAAATATAAGAAGTTTTTCTAAGGATACCATATGTTCAATAAATCAAAAATTAATTAACGACTATGATAGGCTAAGTTGTATAATAGACAATTATTGTAATACAAAATACTATAATCGTACAATAAATGTTAATAATAACAATAGAAAATATACATTAACCATAAACTTCATTAATAAATGTATAGATATCATAAATATAGACGGACTTTTAAATAATTCTAAAAGTAAAGAAATAATAGGGTCAGATTTAAGTAAATATATTCCTAAAATAAGGTATAAAATCCTACCACCATTAGGACGAAAAATTTGTAATTATAATAAAGAATTAAAATCAATATGTAACGATAATATTAGAAACATGATGGAAACATAATGCAATTGTAAAAGTCTTAGTTTTAATAAAATAAATGAAAATATATGTACCATAATCTAGAATTGATTCAAAATTGTGAATTAAGAAAGCTGCTATCAAAAAGGTATAAATATAGATTAAATAATAACAACGACAAAAATAAAATTTACAATTCGTTATATAATAACTTAAATGATTACTTTAGTAAGCTGATTAATAGTAAAAGCTTGAATATATCTAAGACAAACATTTGAAAATATTATATATTTGATAAAATTAAAAATAAAATGAAAATAACAAACAATTACAAAAGGAAAGATAAAATTAATAAATATATGTATGAAGAACTTACTAATTTAAAGGATAACTATATAATAACAACTATTGATAAAGCTAGTAATAACTTTGTCTTCATATGCAAAAAGCTTTATTATGATATACTAATGAAAGAGGATAATTCTAATGATTTAAATGTAAATCGAACAGAAAATATAATAACAATAGAAAATATACATTAACCATAAACTTCATTAATAAGTGTATATATAACATAAATATAGCCGGACTTTTAAATAATTCTAAAAGTAAAGAAATAATAGGGTCAAATTTAATTAAATATATTCCTAAAATAAGGTATAAGTTGTTACCGCCATTAGAAAACATATCAATATTAAATCAAAAACTATTAGAAAGATAAGATTTTTGGTTAAAAGTTACATGTTCTCAACAATATTGGAAAAATACGTAAGTACTAATGATTTCAATTTTAGATCTTTTAAATGTAACAGAAAAATTGTATAGTTTGTGATGTTATAAATAATAATTGTATCGTAAGTAATACGACAAACAAATGTTTTTCATTAAATATTAATAATAATTGTAACTGCAATACAGCAGGTGTAGTGTATCTTATACAATGTACAAATGGATTGCAATATATAGGAAACACATATCAAATGTTAAAAACTAGGTTTAGACAACACATATATAATATACAGCATAATAGTCAAACTATATTTCATAAACATATGAGATTAATAGGACATGATATTAAAAACTGTAAATTATTTATTTTAGAACATATTATCGAAGAAAACATTTCAATATTAAATCAAAAACTATTAGAAAAAGAAGATTTTTGGATTAAAACACTTAATTCCATGTACCCATTAGGATTGAATGACGTGGTACAAGGAATTGGCAGAAGTAGTATAATACATAATAAACAACTATATTATAATAATCCGGTTAAACGCAAACCAAGAAGTCATGGTGATAAAAAGAATAGGAAAAATAGAGTTAAAAATATTAAAAAAGATATGTAGATAAATGAACGATTAGAAATATTAAAACAACTTTTAAGTGATAATAAGCTAAAAGATCTGTATGTAAATATAAGAAGTTTTTCTAAAGATATCATTTGTTCAATAAATCAAAAATTAATTAACGACTATGATAGGCTAAGTTGTATAATAGACAGTTATTGAAATACAAAATACTATAATCATACAATAAATGTAAATAATAACAATAGAAAATATACATTAACCATAAACTTCATTAATAAATGTATAGATAACATAAATATAGCCGGACTTTTAAATAATTCTAAAAGTAAAGAAATAATAGGGTCAGATTTAAGTAAATATATTCCTAAAATAAGGTATAAACTCCTACCACCATTAGGACGAAAAATTTGTAATTATAATAAAGAATTAAAATCAATATGTAACGATAATATTAGAAACATAATGGAAACAGAATGCAATTGTAAAAGTTTTAGTTTTGATAAAATAAATGAACATATATGTACCCATAATCTAGAATTAATTGAAAATTGTGAATTAAGAAAGCTGCTATCAAAAGGGTATAAATATAGATTAAATAATAACAACGACAAAAATAAAATTTACAATTCGTTATATAATAACTTAAATGATTACTTTAGTAAGCTGATTAATAGTGAAAGCTCGAATATATCTAAGATAAAAATTTGGAAAGATTATATATTTGATAAATATAAAAATAAAATGAAAATAACAAACAATTATAAAAGAAAAGATAAAATTAATAAAGATATGTATAAAGAACTTACTAAATTAAAGGATAACTATATAATAACAACTATTGATAATGCTAGTAATAACTTAATAATATTTCTAATAATATAAACCGGTATACCTAAAATAAGGTATAAGCTGTTACCACCATTAGGACGAAAAATTTGTAATTATAATAAAGAATTAAAATCAATATGTAAGAATGATATAAGAAACATTATAGAAACTGAATGCAAGTAGTTTGTAAGTAGTTATAATCAAGAAACTTATGATCAAAAGTTTCTTACAATTTTGAAAAAGGCTAACTAAGCCGAAACGTAAATAAAACCAATAGTGTCTCACCTTGTTTCAATCTTGTTTTGAAATTATAAATTCAAAAAGAATGTGTTATTGTATTCAAGGAAATCCTAGGCAGTGGTTTAAACCTTATATATAATGAATAAAAATCGAATGAAATCATTTTTTTATTTAAAATCTAAAGCTTTCAGGAAGTTTCACTTCTTTAGTAGTATCACTTTTGAAATTGCAATTTGCACTTCCGGAAGAATTTTGATCAGATAAGAAGGATAAAAATTAAGGAAGGTGATATGTGTGTTGCTCATAAAGCATTTTGTAAGCAATCGTTCTTCCTATCCAAAACTGTTCTATATTCTTTCTTTCATTCGTATTTATTAATTCACTTTCTAGGATTAATATGATATGAGATGAGATGACATAAGATGATGTGACCTGGATTTTCACATATGTGTCTTACCACACCATAATTCTTCGTTCTGATTTTGCTGGTATCGTACCTTCTATTGTTTGGTCTTATGTTTATTGCCTTTTCAGTTTCGCTGATGTACTCTTCTCCACAAGATTGACAAGTATATGCATAGATATTCCCTTCCTATTTACAGTTCGATTTATGCTTCAAGCGATATCTCACTCCCGTTTTTGTAGCTTCAAACTATTCCGTTATAAGCATATCATCACAACACTTGCATCGGAATTGTCTACCAGGTTTGATGTAGCCTTTAGGCGATGTCATCGAGGTATTCTTCTTTCCAGGATTCTTACAAACAATATTACGTATGGCTAAACCAGTTGAAAAGCATGATGTTACTTTGTTTGTACAAGCAGCCAGTAATGGGTCAAGTTGCTGTTTTGATACTCCTTTCAAGGTCTGCATACGACATGTGATATTCGAATTAAAAGTAGGGACATCTATATTTAGACAAGTAAAAGGTGTTCCAATGGGTGGTAATAGTAGCCCAATTATAGCTGACTTGTTTTTAAGCTTTATAGAATATGAATTTGGTCATAACTGTTTAAAAAATAAATCTTAATTATATAAATATATGAAATATATGTTCGATACATTGATGATATATGTGTATTTAATTCTAATAATTTTTATTCAATCAGTGAACAAATTTATCCAGAAAGCCTTATTCTTAACAAAACCAATATTAATGATAAAGAAGGTGTATATCTAGATATGAACATTAAATTAACATTAACTAAAACTACTATTAATTTATATCGTAAAGATGACATATTTAAATTTACAAGAAACATATTTTTGCATGAGCATTCATGCATACCATATAATATAAAATATAATACATTAAATAATGAAATTTTAAGAATTGCAACAATATGTAATGATATTGGCTTTCTTCAAAATCATTTAAATAATTTAATAGATACATATTTTAAACTAGGTTACTATAAAAATAACATCAAGCAGAAAATAGTAAAATATATAAATCAACACAATAATATAAAGAATAAATTTAAACTCTTAAGTGGCAAATTTTTATGGATGGATAATAAATAATATACTTTGTATTAGAATAAGATACTAGATAGTTATTTCAGAGGAAATACATCATTAGCATGTATTTGGCCCCGCTGCTATGTTGGGTAGAGGAGTTAGGGGCCGAAACCTGATAGCATAGCAGTTCCTCCTGATGACCTCTAATTCTTATTCTGATACAACGTCTGTTATTTATTAGTCAATTCATAAAAATGACGTTTATTTTAAATTTTATTTTTTATTTTTATTTTTTTTAACTTGATTTAAATTATAGAAAATCTAAAAACAATTATTAATTTTATTATTTAATTATTAAATTTTGATTTAGCATTATTATGTTTTGTTTATTTTATAATTATATTTAATACTTAGACTCAGTTAGCTGATTTAATTAATACAACGTGTATTTCTAATTTCACGTTCGGATGGTTTGAACAGCAACTGTGATCTTTCCATTTAGTCGACTGTCTTAATTTAACGATTAATCTGACGTGTGGTGTATCCGTGACCCATCATTTCTTTTTGAAATCTAGATACACATTCGCGATATGTATCTTTATTAGAGCAAATCTTCTTAAAGCGAATTAGCTCGTTCTTCAAAATTAAAAGTTTGAGCTTTTGTGGATGAGCACTACTAGCATGAACAATTGAGCGTGTGCCCTCGAACTTTAAGTATAAGTTCGAGGGCTTAAGTTCGTGTATAAGTTCGTGCCCTTGAACTTAAAGTATAAGTATAGGAATCGTTTACCATTTGTTTCCAGATTTATTAATGAGCAGAACATCAATAAAGCTTATTTTACCATCACTGACAAAGGTAAGCGAGAACTATAATTTAGAATGCATGTTTAGCTCTCGAATAAAATTTTTAGCTCCTTAGAACCATGTTCCCATAGACAGAAAATGTCATCGATATATCGAAGCCATATTTTCGGTTTCAGCGTCTGTTTTTCAATAAATTACTGCTCACTTCAGACTTGTATAAACTTGCTCAAGACTGTGCCAACTAGGCTTCCCATCACCGTTACTTGGAGTTGTTTATAAAGTTTATCATTGAAATTGAACGTATTTGATTCAAGTATAAGCTTGAGATATTCAATTAGTCGTTTACTCTATGTTCCAAATTCGTTTTTAGACAGAATGCTCGAAATCGTTTCGAGTCCCCTTTCCGTATCGATAGACGTATATAAAGATTCAACGTCAAGAGTTATAATAATGGAGTCATCATTGAAGTATGTGCAAATTTCCGTATCGATATGTCTATCGATACGAAAAGTGGATTCGAAACGATTTCGAGCATTCTGTCTAAAAACGAATTTGGGACGGGGAGTAATGAGTAATCCATAGATGTACATGGCATCAAGATTCTCTCAGTCAAAGATCAATGATCGATTTTGTAATCGTTTCATCTGATCTGCGACGTTATGTTCTAGACACTCGTATGAAGCGAGGGATTGAGCTGTCAACCGATCACTACCTTGTAGTTAGTAAACTTCGATGGGAGGATCGGGTGCTAGAGAAGTCTGATAAATCCGAACACTGTGTGAGGGCGTGCTGGAAACTTCTAGCAGATGTTTCTGTCAAAACAACGTTTTTCTGGCTACATCAGGGAGCACTTCACTCGGTTGCCAGAAGAGGTGAAGAGCATTGATCAGGAATGGGAGATGTTCAGATCCTCGCCCTACCAAAGCAACAGTGAAAATTTGTGGCTCGCAGGCCTTAGGTGCTTGTCGCGGAGAAAATACTCGACCTGCTTGGTGGACTACAACAGTTAGAGATTTTGTCCAACCGAAGAAGCTGGCTGATAAGGAAACTTTGTCAGATAAATCAGTGGAAGATGTAGACAAGTACCGAAGGGCAAAGGAGCTTCAGCTCGAACAGTTACCGAAGCAATAAGGCGGTTTGGGAGAAGTTTGAAGAGCACTTAGTGCTTGATTATAGGTCAGCTTCGAAGATGTTCTGGCGGACGATCAGGAATTTGCGTATTAGAAAGCAGAATACTCATCAAACTGTCTATGATAAGAGATGATCTATGCTGATTTACATTGAAGAAATTCTCGGTTGTTAATAAGAGCATTTTAGGAGTATCCTTAATCCGGCGAATATATCCTCGCTTATAGAAGTAGAGCCTTTAGAACCAACAGAAAAGCTCATCTCTCTGAAAGAGGTCATTGCTTTTGATAAAAAACTTAATGACAAGTCTTCTGGAGCAGCCTTCTGGCCGAAGGACCAAATGTTCCAAGTGTCTTAATAGCTATCTGCACAAATGAGTATTGAGTATGATCAATACAATCGTACTTGTGCGTTTTCAATTTCTCTGCATCCATTAAGACACATTCTGTGCCAACGATGGCACGAGTAAGGTGACTCTTTGCCCGCGTGTTTGGACATGTTACGGCATAATAGTTAAAAAAACTGTAATCTATTTATTTTAGAGCATATTATCGAAGAAAATAAGTCAAAATTAAATCAAAAACTATTAGAAAGAGAAGATTTTTGTATAAAAACGCTTAATTCCATGTACCCATTAGGATTAAATGACGTGGTACAAGAAATTGGCAGAAGTAGTATAGTACATAATAAACAACTTTATTATAATAATCCGGTTAAACGCAAGCCAAGAAGTCATGGCGATAAAAGGAATAAGAAAAATTGAGTTAAAAATATTAAAAAGATGTATACAAATGAACAATTAGAAATATTAAAACAACTTTTAAGAGAAAATAAGCTGAAAGATCTTTAACTAAATATAAGAAGTTTTTCTAAAAAATATTATTTGTTCAATAAATCAAAAATTAATTAACGACTATGATAGGCTAAGTTGTATAATAGACAGTTATTGTAATACAAAATACTATAATCGTACAATAAATGTTAATAATAACAATAGAAAATATACACTGATCATAAAATTCATTAATAAATGTATAGATAACATAAATATAGGTAGAGTTTAAATGATCCTTAAAGTAATGAAATAATATAAACCGGTATACCTAAAATAAGGTATAAGTTGTTACCACCATTAGGACGAAAAATTTGTAATTATAATAAAGAATTAAAATCAATATGTAAGAATGATATAAGAAACATTATAGAAACTGAATGCAAGTAGTTTGTAAGTAGTTATAATCAAGAAACTTATGATCAAAAGTTTCTTACAATTTTGAAAAAGGCTAACTAAGCCGAAACGTAAATAAAACCAATAGTATCTCACCTTGTTTCAATCTTGTTTTGAAATTATAAATTCAAAAAGAATGTGTTATTGTATTCAAGGAAATCCTAGGCAGTGGTTTAAACCTTATATATAATGAATAAAAATCGAATGAAATCATTTTTTATTTAAAATCTAAAGCTTTCAGGAAGTTTTACTTCTTTAGTAGTAGTATCACTTTTGAAATTGCAATTTGCACTTCCGGAAGAATTTTGATCAGATAAGGAGGATAAAAATTAAGGAAGGTGATATGTGTGTTGCTTATAAAGCATTTTGTAAGCAATCGTTCTTCCTATCCAAAACTGTTTTATATTCTTTAAAAATTTTTAAAGAATATTATTATATATTCTTTAAAATGTTCTATATGACGAAAATTTTTAATTATTATAAAGAATTGAAATCAATATGTAAGAATGATATCAGAAACATTATAGAAACTGAATGCAATTGTAGAAGTCTTGTTTTAGATAAAATAAACATAATATAAATATAAATATTTTAGTTTTAAACAAAAACTTGAGATTAAGCTCGAATTATCCTTGAAATTTAAATTTATCTGATTTATACTTGAAATTGAAAAGTATAGGCAACACATATATTATACAACTATAAATAAATACAGCATAATATTCAAACTATATTTTATAAGCATATGAGATTTATAGGGTATTATATTAAAAACTAAGTTATTTATTTATCCTTGAAATTAAACAGTTCAATAGAATGACAAAGCATATTATATTGTAAAAAACAATATTTTTAAAACTCCTTTAAATTAAAGCATGTTTCGTGTGTTATAATGCGCTGTTAATTACTTTAATTTAATTAATTTTTCAACTAATTCTTCAATTAATTTTTCTAATATCAAAATTTATTTTTCGTTAAAAGTGTTTCCCACATATGCTTTACTCAAATGTGTTTATGTGAACTCTCCCATTAAATATGGGAAAGCAATAAAAAGTTGATTCGCTTTACAATAAAGCATATGTGAAAAAATAATTCCGGCTAATGGTGTTTTGATAAAATAATTGGTTGTAAATTTACAAATCACGATCTACTAATGCCTTCCTTTTTTATTAACAGTGAAAGCATTGGATTTATCGTTCGGTATTGCCTAATATTCAAAAATATTGACAGCCAGTCAATAGTTTCTAGAATAAAGTTATAAAAATATTTTTACATTAAGTAAACCAATTGGCCAAATAATGTCCGAGGTGAGTATATTAATTGCATGAGAAACAATGTCAATATCGAAAAAGACGAAAAAATGCACGACCCATTACAATTTTTATGTAACAATTTTGTAGGTTTATTTTATTCGAAAATAGTTATGTAAGAGATATGCGAATTTTTGTTAGAGCGTACTAAAAGCTGCACTAATACACCTTTTTTATCATTCTACTTCGACAGTCAGCAATATTTAACTATACATTTCTTTAAACATTATCAGAGGTGAAATTAAAGGTCGATATTTCTATTCGATGTTGGTTAACCAAATTGATATTGTGCGAAATAGGGGTTAGTGATGTTGATCCAAATACAGGACTAGATCTGTGTAGATAGATAAAATTAATTTGCTTTACGTGTATGGGTTCAACCTTATCAAACAACACACACTACATGCCGAATACTTTGGTACACGATGACTGTAAGAGGAGGGCAAAAGACCGATCACAAGCAACAAATAACCGTAATGACATAAGCGAACCGTCGTACACATCAGTACTTAGAAAGAAGGAGAAAGAGGACAAAGCACCACCACATCTAAGGGATAAAAATCTACGTCGAAAATTGCTAGTGTCAGTTCAATCTGTGAATAATTTCTGTTTTATGAGTACGCGAAGAACTAAGTCACAATACGAATCCATATCAGCAGTTCATCTTAATAATAGAAAACCTGTTATTTCATCATATTTAAAGAACCAAGACATAAACTATCCAATAAAAACTCACGAGGTTGCATTTCTTCCGGAATATCCAATAAAAGGTATTCTAACAGAGGCTAGTTTTAAGGTAATTTTGAAATCAAACTTTTGAAACGTTAGAAAAAGTAGAAACTGACTTTTACTTGATTTATATGTAATAATTTATTGTAACGTAATATTCTAATTAAAATAACTGATGTTTATAACTGATGTTGAAATTTAGCAACAGCATGATGATTTATTTAGTAGCAACAGGAATATAAAAATAAAATAAAATAAATTTGCATGAGCATTCATGCATACCATATAATATAAAATATAATACATTAAATAATGAAATTTTAAGAATTGCAACAATATGTAATGATATTGGCTTTCTTCAAAATCATTTAAATAATTTAATAGATACATATTTTAAACTAGGATACTATAAAAATACCATCAAGCAGAAAATAGTAAAATATATAAATCAACACAATAATTATAAAGAATAAATTTAAACTCTTAAGTGGCAAATTATTATGGATAATAAACAATATACTTATTTTGAAGATAAATAGTTACAAAAAGAATAGAATTATCCATTATGTCAGCGTAAATCCTCATGCGGTCCGTCGTCTATAAGGGCAGCGCAAAAGATGCCCTCGTTGTCTGAAAATTTTTCGTCTTCACGCGACTCCATATTCAGAAGAGTGCCCGCCTCACCGTGCCAATCGCGATTATCTCATTGCTGTAGACAAAGGTCGGCAGCTACAGGAACGCTACAAACATCCACAGACTAGGAATTATCTTCCCTGCTTAGATCCTCGGGTAAAGACCCCATGTTTGAATCTTCAACACCGTCTTCGAAAAAGCTGCTCTCCGACGTTGTGAAGAATAAGTTGGGCTAATTAATGGTCGCGACATCGACCCATTCGCATTCTCCCTCTGTAACTAGCATTGCTCGACGTTTTCGCATTTCTCGATTGTCTTCAATGTCCAATAAGTTTGCTGGCCTGCCAGTCACGATCTCTCGCGGTCGTAGTCGCTCGTTGCTGGATTGTTTTGCGCTGGTCACTGACGCCAGAGTTGGAAGCTTCGAGCCATTTATAGCTGGTCCTTCAGGGTTGCTCCAGTGCTTGTTAAATTCGTTGGAAGAACATGTTTGCTAGGCGGGTCATGATGACAAAATCGAATTTTCTTTGACTTTTCTTGTTTCGACCAATCTTATCCGCATCATATCAGATTGTTGCTTGTCGATAGATTCGCCTTGTTGTCGACTACATCTTCGATTCTCGCTGCCGGCATGTTGCTTTTGGACATGAAGCACAAACATATCGAGGCAGAAGAGTGATCACGTGATGACGTTAAGAAAGAAACTTGGTTTCTCAGTTTATATACATATCTTTTTTATAGATATTTTGTACTAAGCGAAAAAAATCTTTTTTTTGAATATTCGCTTTCGTCTCTGTATGCTGTCACGTTCTTGAACGTTCCCCGCTTTTGTGAGCCAAACCACAAGTATTCCTCGGATTTATCCAAGTACTTACTAGACAGTCGCTTGGCACTCGCTCACACAACACGCGGAACTCCAAAATTTCCAAAATTATCGGTAACGGCGTGTACCTCCATTAACATTGACATCCGGAGTGTCCGTAGAAACCTCGACGTCAAATCGACAGCTATTTTAATCTCCAGCCTTTTCAAGTCTCGTCTAGAATATTGCTTAGGTCTTCTCGTAAACTGTCCAGCATATCAGTTTCACTATTTACAAAGAATTCTGCACACGGCTGCTAGAGTCATCTTCCGCCTTTGCAAGTACGACCACATCTCCAACACCCTCCGCATCCTTAACTGGATCGACATTCCGAGCCGCATAACCTCTCAAATTCTCACACTTGCATGGCAAATCAAATTCCGGCACAACCCTCCTTATCTATATCTTCCTGATAGCGCATCCTATATGACGACTGTTCTCTCCCCAAGAAGTCATCGCTCCTACTCGCTTTTCGTCCCCCGTCACAACGGTAATCACGGATATCGTGCGTTCACCACCGCTGCACCACGCCTTTGGAACAAACTTCCTCGAGACACAAAATCATTGACGTCGCTTAAACAATTCAACACTTCCTTGATCGCCATACTTCTTGCAAACGAACTAAAATAACACTTTCAGCCGCAATCAATTCCATAACTCTACATACAAGTTCAAACATTCATCGGACCGTAAATTTGTATTTTCAATAATGGGCCTTTAAATGGTTCTATTTACCACAAAGGCCACTCTAAATAAATTCTATTCTATTCTATCCTCCGGCAACTTTTGTGATCTGTAGTGAGGCACAATATTGTTATCTAAACACTTTTGAACGAAATGCGTTAGATTAACAGCACTTAATTCATTCTCATTGTCATACTTGTATTTAATCAAATTGCCTTTAATCTTGATAAGACGAATGACCGGTAAATGGGTAGCAATTAAATCGAAAAACTCAAATATCCGCTCAAATATCCGTGAATGATCTTCCAGGTCACTATCCACATGAGCGAATGCAACTGTCCCACGAAATGACTTTGCAGTTTCCAACATAACACTGCTGTATTTATCAATAATATCTTTTTTACTTGTGTTCAGTGGATTAGATGAATTTACGACAAATAAGAGAACGTTCACTTTTATATCAAACATAAGTTTAGCATCTTCAGCATTAAAATTTGAGAGCAACGGAACAATATTGGATTTCACAAATTTTTTAACTGTATCATACGTTATTTCTCATTCCATTACTGCTTCTAATTCATCAAACTCCATTCCAACTAGATTTGAAATTTCTAGTTCCTCACTACTGCAATTCTGTTCATTTCCGTGTTGCCGCAATATTTGTTGGTTGCATCCGTCAATAATGGATGTTGAGGGGTGCGGTGCAAAAAATCGATATTAAGAATCCTCACTGCAATCAATAGACACTTAATTCCAGCCGTTGTCGTCATCGGGGAGGCTCTTCAGGAGAGCCTTGGCATTCCCTCTCATTAGCGCAATCAATATTCAATGAAATAATTCCTCAGCTACCCGTGAATAAGGGATATTTCGACGAGCTGCAAGGTAGCGTGCTATTCTACGGATAAGACGTCGTCCGCCAACATTCCATCCCCTATAGGTCTCAACAACTGCAGGGGTAAAATGTAACCATTTTCCCCCATGGTATGTCCGTATTTTCGTTCTTAAACGCGGATTGCGTACTCTTCCGCGGCGTAAGTAGCCTCCGTGCTTGATTTATTCAAGTATAATGACTGCTGAGGGTTTGTAACAGCGAAGTCAATTGCTTCGGGTGGGTCGCCGTGTAGGAGGATATCAGCTGGCCGTTCTCTTAAACCTCTGACAAGATTCAAAACTTCGCGCTCAACATGTAAACCTGCTGACTCGGCTGCATGGAATACTCAGTCTCTTACTCCGTTATGACGTATCCCTGGGTATCCTCCGAATTGACAAGTAAGGCTGTAGAATCTGTAATCGTCAGCATATTTAAAGCATCGTCTGCATTTATATATTTTTTTTGATATTGGAATTCCCAGCCACTTCTTTATCGAGATACGAAATTCCTCAGGAGGCGTGTTCAGCGAGTTAATTTTTGAGGGTGTAGCCTTCAACCATGCGTTTGCGTGAGTACAACCTACAACTAGGAGTCGTAATTTGTCAACAGAGGATGACGTTTAAATTAGACGAGAGCACAACACTTGGTTAATTCTCATCCATAATCCGAATTGAGATAAGATTGCTGAGCGAGCACTGTAATCCATAACGGGTTCTTCCGGATAGTGGCAGGTTAATGTGTCAAAAGTTTGTGAATATCCCTGGTAAAAAGGCAAATCCATACCCAAGGTGCTCGCAACATTGGCGATGCTGGAGCATGTTGAATCCTCACTAGGAGCATGGACTAGACAACTTCGCATTCCAAGTCCGCCCATCCGCAATGGAAGGTTTGCTTGAACTTGTGAGCGTGAATCTAGTCTAATCCTATCACTTCGTTAAGGACGTTGGTTACGGCTTAATCAAACTGTTTTAAAGCAGAGTGTATAGAATACGGATCGATTGTTCGCATTAAATGGTTAATACGGGGGCTGAGGCGCAGTGTCGCAAAAGTAGGTAAACAATCTGCTGATCGGGAATTTCTGAAAGCAATTCAAGATCCCTCATTAATCCAGGCAGAATCATATATTCAAGATGAGAAGCAGTGAATTCTGGACTTCCGATTGTTGATCAAAGTAGAACAAAATTCATGGTTTCGTTCAAGGCTATAGATTCAGAGAAATGCGATTGTACAAATTGAATAGCTTCCCGTTGTCCTATTATCTCAGTTTTCCACCAATTGAGTTGCAAGTTAACACTACCAAATGCATTAGATAACTATAAAAATACTTTGATAATGGATCGTGCTGACCCACCGATTAATCCATCGTCCAAGTACCATTTATTAAACTCAATACCAGCAATTGAATTTATACTCTCTATGGTCGGTTGAATTGAAAGCGAGAACAAGGCGGGTCCAAGAGAGTCGTCTTGTTGGACTCCGCATGCTGAATTTAAGGATTCCTGATCTATAATACGTAAATGCGAAGGTAGTTCATAACACCAACGTACCCACGCTGATCACTCTGGAAATTGACAATCAACGGCTTGAATAATTACACCACGACTTAGTGAATTAAAGGCATTGCGTACGTCAACCTTTAGCCACACCCAATCTGAATTATTAATTTGCTCGTGGTTTTTGAGTTTGGCCTCATGAATGATGAGTTCCATGCCGTTCGAAGTCGACACCCTGACCTGATGAGGGTTAAGAATGGTGGGAAATTTTTTTCGCAACCTATGACATATACATTTTGAACGCAGACGACGGAGCGTTTCACCAACTGTAATTGGTTGGATCCCTCCATATTGCTTGTTTAGCGCGATCAGGTCGGCACCAGCAAGGAAATCGGATAACTCTCGAGGCGCTAGTTCACCTATCAAATGATTTACAAGGTTCGTTAGACGCGATAGAAGGTTTCCATAATCAGCCGATATCATGTCCTGTAGATGTTCAGGGCGCAAACCCAAACATCCAGGAGATGTAGATTTGGGAAAAGAGAATATAGAAGCCATGACTGCCTCAGAATCTACTGATATTGGTAGGGACCTTAGTGGCATCTTATAAATCATAGTACCAGTTACCGGATGCAGAATCTCTAGCTTATTTCTTGCCAGTGGTGTAGATGCGCAAATTCCATCAGATGTGAGTCTCCGCATTGCCTTACTGAAGTTACCGATTCGTGCGAGATCAATAACCTCTCTTTGCGAGTTAGATTTGCTTAATATCTTTATATATGATTTTGACGTGGGGATTCCGGACCTAGCATATGAAGAGGTCAACGCAGGTAAACTCCAAAGGTCACGCGATTCCATTAATGAAAACATGTCGGCGATGCGTTTTTCGATGTGTCTTTCGCGTCTTGTTTTGTATTCGACCCCAGAAATAAAACCGCGTTTTGGAAAGCATAGTAGGGCAGTCCAGCTTTCCACTGATTGTTGGCACAATGCATCATTGATAAGCGAGGACATTAAATGAGCAGTGCGAGCACGAAGTGTTTATGGTATTTGTTTTATTGTTGATGCATTAAAGGACCACACTTTGTTCAAAATATCAATGCTTTGATCAAAATACGTTGAAGCGTCGATATTTGGAAAAGTTATAAGGGATAATTGATTAATCATGGTATCATGCAGCTGTCGAACTGAACGTGGTTCGCATCCAGAGCTCAAACATAGACTACCATTTACTTTGTGCACTCGTAATCTTCTTTTCTTTGTCAAAGCGTATGGTCGTGAACAGGTCGCGCACGTTCCAGAAATTATTGGTTTATTCCTTGATTTATAGTCGATTGATTATTCGTTGATTAATTGTAATTAGCTTGAACACTTAAATTTTCATTAATTAGCGTAGAGCATGTAATTGCGACTCGTTAACTTTCGCAATTAAGTAGCGGTCCCATTTAGCGTTATTTTCCGAAGATTTTAGTAATGCTGCAGCTTGGCTATAAGATCCTTGAATTGCCAGGATTTTTGCTCTTTGATAAGTATCCAAAGCAGGCTGTGAAAGTGCTTCTGGAAATTGATGTTATTTATCACAAATGTATGTTAATTATTTCTCAAACTTTTTTACGGTGTAACCAATGAACAATATACTTTGTAGTGGAATAAGAAACCAGATAATCAAATTTCATCAGAGGAAATAAGTCCTTAGCACGTCTGCTATGTTGGGTCGAAGAATAGGGTCCGAAACTTGATAGCATAGCAGTTCCTCCTAATGACCTCTATTATGATACATTGTCTGTTATTTATTAGTCAATTCATAAAAATTGATTTTCATTTTAGATTTCAATTTTTTATTTTAACTTTATATAAGTTATATGAAATCTTATAGCAATTATTTATAATTGTTTATTATCTAATTATTAAATTTTGATTTAGCATCATTATTTTTATCATTATTTATTATTAGACGCACGTATAATAATAAATAATTATTGTGAATATACGTATTTGATTTTTTGAAACGGAAGGTGCTCGGGGTCACAGTTAAATTATCAAAATCGAAATGGCAAGACGCCCCTTTTTTCTATCCCGCAAGAGGTAGAAAATTTATTAAATTTTCGATTTCAGTTTGGAAATATCATCAGAATTCTGAAACGGTAAAATGTTAAGGGCATAAAAAGAAAAAAACAAAGATACACGTTAGGTAGGTCCTCACGTTGTGCTGCCAGGTCTACAACTGTATTAGCAAACTTCACAAAGAAGGATGCACAATCACGATTTAGAATTAAACGGTAACCATCATTCTCATTTAAGCCCGGCTTCAATGCCGGGCTTAAATGAGAATTAATTGAGCATTAATTAAGATGCTTAATTGAGCATTCTTCTTTGTAAAGTTTGCTAATACAGCTGTAGACCTGGCAGCACAACGTGAGGACCTACCTAACGTGCATCTTTGTTTTTCTTTTTTGTTCTTCTTTTTGTGTCCTTAGCATTTTACCGTTTCAGATTGATGATGATTTCAAACTGGAATCGACAATTTAATAAATTTTCTTGGTGTCTTTCCATTTCGATTTTTAAATGGCGTCTTGTCATTTCGATTTTGATAATGTATTTGATTTGCTTGTAACTTTAGTCAGAAAACAATGCAATTAAATAAGCTAACTGAGTCTACGTATTTTATATTGCAAATTTAACCTATTATTCGAGTACAATCCAACTGAAACGTTAGTCAGTTAGTTATAATTAAGGTTAGCCGTGCGTAAGACCCAGACGAATTATTCTTTGCTGAGCGCGGGTTGCGGATGCACATCAATATGCAGCGCGCAAGCTGGAGTCCGATAGTCTCTCGGAGGTATGTTATCTCGTGAGTATATGTGATGTTCTCCTTTGCAGCTTGTCCTTGAAGCGTTGCACAAACCTCGAAACAGATTTTTCCTCTCCGCCTAAGCAGAAGAGTATGATCGGGAAGAAATTTTCTTTCTCTATCCACGAGACGCGCTCTTAGTATTTTGAGCACTTCCGCTGCTTGTAGTATTTAAAGCATGAGGTTGCTCGTTTTTTAATTTTATAATTATATTAAATAAGTAGACTCAGTTAGCTGATTTAATTTATTGATCCTATACTAAAATTATATTTTGATGTATTGATGGTACTTACTATATTAAATCTTATCGCAAAACAATTTTTTGATAATTCATCACTTGCTTTTGGAATTAATATTCTGGATGCTTTAGTGTTAAATTAGAAACGGGTTAATTATATTGTTGAATAATATTGCATTAATCTTATCTTGTTTTGACCGACCTTATACGAGATAAAAACAAATCGGATTGTTTTTATTTGTTTGTAACTTGTTGGTTTATAATTTATGTGATTGTCTATCAAAAGCGGTAGCACCCACGAGTGGATAGATTGGTTTATTGGATTTGGAGTCTTGTCGATTAATTCCAGGAGCAGTATATATCTGTCGAATACACATATTTACTTATATCGCCATGACAAGAAATAAAAGTTTTGGAAAAGAGTCGCTAATATGAACTGTAAGCTATACTGAGACGGATTAAGTAAAGTCAATTACGAATGTATTCTTACTCAATTAAATGTTATTTGTAAATGCTACGAACTATAACACTTACAATGTTACAAATGTGAACAGACTGTAAATGGCCTAGGCCATCTTTAATAAAAATGGCCTTGGCAATAATTTAAAATACAAAGTAAGCTATAGGAATTCACTAACCATAATGATTATTAAACTGTAAATTTTTTGAAAGCTTCTTTATAGCAACATAAATCTGTAAGTAATTCTATTTAGTACCTTCAATTGTTATTATAATTGTCATAAATATTTATGAAAATATCTTTGAATATCTATTTCTTTTGACAATAAAATTGTACGGGAATTTTTAAAGTGGTTTTACAAAAAAATAACGCGGTACATATTTATTCATGCAATGCATTAAATTGCAATGAATTATGTTGTAATTTCTGCACGAATATAATACTTTAAAAATAATATGGCATAAAAATGTAATATTAGCTTGTATTGAAAATATTTAATTAATTTTGTAATTATAGTAAATAAAAACTTTTAGATTTATACATATATTAATGTTATCCCTTAATAATTTAAATAAAGTTTTAATAATTTTTTGTCGATGTATAATTCTACATAATAAGAAATAGAAAAAATGCATAAACTATTATTAAATTATCATATTATTAAACTATCATAAATTATTAATAAATTAATAATTTATTTTACATTTTAATCCATTAAACTTGTTTGAAAATTAGTAAAAAAATAGTGTCGTCTCAATAATACATAGTTTTAGTGTTTACATAGTTTTAGTGAATACATAGTTTTAGTGTTTACATAGTTTTAGTGAATACATAGTTTTAGTGAATACATAGTTTTAGTGAATACATAGTTTTTATCTGATAGATATATTACCGGGAAAACAAAGTCCACAGGTCAATAATAACCTGTCAGTAGCACAAATCAAATTAGCTAACTGAGTCTACGTATTTTATACTAGGTATAAATAAAAATAAAGATTAATAATTATAAATAATAAAAATAATATAACCTTAATAGACTGGGTGGGTATATGATGATACCCATCCAGGCTTATTAATAGCGTTCTGTTGTATCAAAAATAGGAACGTGTGAGTATAATGTCGTGGTACAATCATGAGAATTTCAGCTTACAGATGCAATCAAGTTAAATAAAATCTTATATAATTATTAATTATTTATATTTTTCTTTATTATTTATCTTCATTATTTATCTTTATTATTTATCACATATATTATAGAATAAAATACGTAGACTCAGTAATCTTATTTGCTTTACTGACAAGTTATTATTTACCTGTAAACTTTGTTTTCCCGGAAATATAAGTACTGTCAAAAATGCTAAAACTATGCATTCTTTGACCTCGTACGCACGTCATTAAAAATCCGATGGAGTCCCGTCTCTCCCCCGGTCTTCTTTGCTTGTTGATCTCTCTCGTGAAACTACTTTTCTTATTAGTCTTTTTAACACTCGCTCCATTCTTCATAAATCTGATCTGCTCCTTGATATCTTCGATTAATTGTCTATCGATATTCTCTGCATTACCGAATCTTGGCACTCTGACTATGACGATCTTGCTATTTGTCGTCTATGTCGCTTTGGTTGTTCTCAAGTTGAATCAGCTCGTCCAATGGTCTCTTCCACATCTATTGCTTCTAACCATGGCGGTATTGTCACCCTTACTCGTCACCCAACGTATCTACGTAAAATTAATGCTAACATCCGTTCCACTTATTTCGAATTGCTAATATGCAGATTATTCACTCCTTCCCATCTCAAACTTGTGATTGTATACCGTCCAGGCTCAGCTGCCCCTTACGTATGTACTTTAGCGAGCTTGCAGATCTTCTTTCTCACTGTTCATTGTCTTATACTCCTTCATTTATTCTCGGTGACTTTAGCATTCGTCTTGATCGCACGGCTGACTCTGAATCTATCACTTTAACTAATCTTTTTTCTGATTTTAACTATAAATTACTTTCAACAAGCCCAACTCATATTCTCGGCGGTGTTCTCGACATCATTGCTGTTCATAACTGCTTCAATGACTATACCTCCTTGTCAATTACTGATCCTGGTTTGTTCGATCATGTCCTTGTCACTCTTACTCTTACTCGGTCCCATCCTCCTTCTCCGCCTCCACCATTATCCACACCAAGTCGACACTGGAAACCTCTCGATATCCCTATTTTCTGCACAGACTTACTCGATTCTTCACTCTTCACTTCCTCTTAACTATATATCTCCCCATGATCTCAGCATTCTGTTTGATTCTGAACTTACGTCTATCATCAAGTCGACTCTGCGTCGACTATCATCAAGTCGTCTATCATCAAGTCGTCTATCATCAGGTCGTCTATCATCAAGTCGTCTATCATCTAGACGACTCCGACGTTCTCAGCGCTTGCGCCATGCACCCTGGTTTGATTCTGACTGTAGTATTTCTAAGCGTCGACTCTGCCACTCTTTTCGTGTGTATAATCGTTTTCTTAAACGTTCTCCCAACTCACTCCCTCCAAATCTCAGTAATTCCTACCTTTCTCTACGCCGTTCACATCTTATTCTTATACGTACTAAACGTACTATCTTTTGGCGAAATCAACTCGAGTCATCTCCCCACTCTAAATCTCACTTGAACATCTTAAACTCAATTATTTCACGATTATCTACTCCTTGTAATAGAAATTCCTGATGAATTTTCTTCTTATCTACAAACTAAGCTTCTAATTTACTATCCCTACTACCCATAGCCCCCTTGTACCCTCTCTTCTCTTTAAATACTTCCCTCCCAGAACTATTCCACCTTCTTCCCGTTTCGTCTGATAAAGTTTCTTCGGTTCTGCTGTCATTACCTAATAAAACCTCTCCTTCTGACTCAATTCCCACTCACTTGCTTAAAAATATCTGCTCCTCTATCTCACCCTTCCTAACCACATTGTTCAACTCGTCTACATGTAGCCGTACATTTCCTTCCATTTGGAAATACGCCACTGTTCGTTCTCTCATCAAAAAGCAATCTCTCGACTCCTCACTACCATCTTCGTACCGTCCTATATTACTTATCCCAACCCTCTCTAATCTCCTTGAGCGTCTCGTTCTCAAGTAAGTTAATACATATCTCCTTTCCTCTAACTTATTTCCTCCCTTCCAAGCCGCTTTCCGCTCTAATTACTCTGCTGAAATTGCCTATCTTAAAGTTTAAAACGACTTACTCATATCTCGCGATCATAAATTATGTAGTGTCATAGTTTCTCTTGATCTATCGTCTGCTTTTGACATCGTCGATCACTCGATTCTTCTTTATCGCCTTCGTCATTATTATTGCTTCTCTTTACCCATTGTATCATGTTTTCTTCATATCTATCAAATCGTACATTTGGCGTCTATTCTAACTCTTCTCTCCCATCCTTCATCCATCCCGTCCGGTGTTCCACAAAACTCCGTATTAGGCCCTATGCTTTCCTCTTTCTTCTCGGTGATTTGTCTTCGATTTCTCAAACATTTAACTTTCATGTTATGCAATATGCTAATGACATTCATCTATGATCACGCACCTGCTTATCGTATTCATGATCTTAGTGTTTCTGTTTCCAGCTGTATTGTATCAATTTCCAATCATCTTTCTTCCCTTCGCCTTTCTTTGAATCCTGATAAATCCAAAATTATGTGACTCCTACCTCGACGCTTCGGCTTAGAACCTCCCTTCGTATCATTAAATTCTACAATTCTTTCTATCGTTGATAATCTCGTTTTCCTAGGCTTCCATTTCGACAACCGACTTTCACTTAAACCTTTCGTTAGAGATAAAGTACGCTCATCTACCTTGATACTCCGCAATCTCCGTCAAGTTCGTAGATTGATCGATTTCCCTTCTTGTATGACTCTCATATCTTCTCTCCTTTTCCTGACTCGATTATTGTCTTAGTCTATTTTCCAACTCACCTAAATTCACTCTTCTCCACTACAACGTATCGTCAACGCAGTCGCCCGAATTCTCCTCCGTCTTCGTCGTTTTGATCATACATCCTACCATCTTGCTTCTCTCGATTTGCCTACAATTTATTGTCGTGTTCAAATTCGTCTTCTCGTTGCTTTCCGCCTCGTAACTTTTCATACCCCTTCATTTCTCAACCTACCTTTTCTTGATAATTCTCGTCATGTTTACTGTTTCTTGCGTTTCTGTAATTCCCTTCTTTCACATGTTCCAAACTAATCTACCTCTTTTGGATTCCGCTCCTTCCTGATGGATGCTCCTCTATCGTGGAATCATCTACCCATTCATATACGCTAATCAACCTCCCTGCCGTGCTTCAAACGCCAAATTCGATCCTATTCAAACAATTAATTTGTTTGACTTTTTCACTTTTTGTTAGTGGACTTATAAGCGTGCAGATCGTGCGCATTTGCCAAGTAAAATAAATTATTGTTATTATTATTCTTGATAATAATTATCAAGAATAATATTATCAAGAATAATAATAAGAAGGTGGAATAGTTCTGGGAGGGAAGTATTTAAAGAGAAGAGAGGGTACAAGGGGGCTATGGGTAGTAGGGAAAGTAAATTAGAAGCTTAGTTTGCAGATAAGAAGAAAATTCATCAGGAATTTCTATTACAAGGAGTAGATAATCGTGAAATAATTGAGTTTAAGATGTTCAAGTGAGATTTAGAGTTATTTAATGATATTATTATCAAGAGTAATAATAACAAGTATAATTATTATCAAGAGTTATTTAATGTTATTATTATTCTTAATAATAATACAATAATTTATTTAACGTGGCAAATGCGTGCAAAATGCACGCTTACATGACCACTAACAAACAAAAAAAGAACATCAAAGGTCACAGGTAATTAGTTAATTGTTGAAATAAAATTGGATTTGGCGTTTGAAGTACGGCATAGATGTTGATTGGCGGATATGAATAGGCAGTTGATTCCACAAGAGAGGAGCAGCCACAACGAAGGAGCGGAATCCAAAAGAGGTAGAGTAGATTGGGACATGTAAAAGAAGGGAATTACGGGAACGCAGAGCACAATACACAGTACGAGAATTGTCGAGAAAAGGAAGGTTGAGAAATGAAGGGGTATGAGAAGTTATAAGGCGAAAAGCAATGATAAGAAGACGAATTTGAACACGACAATAAATGGTAGGCCAATCAAGAGAAACAAGATAGTGGGATGTATGATCAAAACGACGAAGACGGAGGAGAACTCGAACGGCAGCGTTGATGATGCGTTGTAAAGGAAGAAGAGTGGATTTAGGTGAGTTGGAAAATAGACTAAGACAGTAATCAAGTCTTGAGAAAAGAAGAGAAGATATGAGAGTCATACAAGAAGGGAAATCGATCAATCTACGAACTTGACGGAGATTGCGGAGTATCAAGGTAGATGAGCGTACTTTATCACTAACGAAAGGTTTAAGTGAAAGTCGGTTGTCGAAATGGAAGCCTAGGAAAACGAGATTATCAACGATAGGAAGAATTGTAGAATTTAGTGATACGGAAGGAGGTTCTACGCCGAAGCTTCGAGGTAGGATCCACATAATTTTAGATTTATCAGGATTCAGAGAAAGGCGAAGGGAAGAAAGATGGTTGGAAATTGAGACAAGACAGCTGGAAACAGAAACACTAAGATCATGAATACGATAAGCAGGTGCGGGAGCATATATGAGAATGTCATCATCATATTGCACAACATGGAAGTTAAATTTATGAGAAATCGAAGACAAGTCACCGAGAAGAAGAGAGAAAAGCATAGGGCCTAATACGGAGCCTTGTGGAACACCGGTCGGGATGGATGAAGGATGGGAGAGAGAAGAGTTAGAATAGACGCGAAATGTACGGTTTGACAGATATGAAGAAAACCATGATACAGTGGGTAAAGAGAAGCCATAATCATGACGAAGGCGATGTAGAAGAATCGAGTGATCGACGATGTCAACAGCAGACGATAGATCAAGAGAAACTACGACACTACATAATTTATGATCGCGCGAGATGAGTAAGTCATTATAAACTTTAAGACAGGCAATTTAAGTAGAGTGATTAGAGCGAAAAGCGGCTTGGAAGGGAGGAAATAAGTTAGAGGAAAAGAGATATGTATTAACTTGCTTGAGAACGAGACGCTCAAGGAGTTTAGAGAGGGATGGGAGAAGTGAGATTGGATGGTACGAAGATGGTAGTGAGGAGTCGAGAGATTGCTTTTCGATGAGAGGACGAACAGTGGCGTATTTCCAGATGGAAGGAAATGTACGGCTACGGATGGACGAGTTGAACAATGTGGTTAGGAAGGGTGAGATAGAGGAGCAGATATTTTTAAGCAAGTGAGTTGGAATTGGGTCAGAAGGAGAGGTTTTATTAGGTAATGACAGCAGAACCGAAGAAACTTCATCAGACGAAACGGGAAGAAGGTGGAATAGTTCTGGGAGGGAAGTATTTAAAGAGAAGAGTGGGTACAAGGGGGCTACGGGTAGTAGGGAAAGTAAATTAGATAGCTTAGTTTGTAGATAAGAAGAAAAATCATCAGGATTTATATTACAAGATGTAGATGATCGTGAAAGAATTAAGTTTAAGATTTTTCAATGAGATTTAGAGTTGGAAGATGACTCGAGTTGATTTCGCCAAAAGATAGTACGTTTAGTACGTATAAGAATGAGATGTGAACGGCGTAGAGAAAAGTAGGAATCACGGAGATTTGGAGGGAGTGAGTTAGGAGAACGTTTAAGAAGGCGATTATACACACGAAAAGAGTGACGGAGTCGACGCTTAGAAAGATTACAGTCAGAATCGAACCAGGGAGCATGGCGCAAGCGCTGAGAGCGTCGGAGTCGACTAGGCAGAAGTTTATTGATAATAGACATAAGTTCAGAATCAAACAGAATGCAGAGATCATCGGGAGAGAGATAGTTAAGAGGAAGTGAAAAGAGTGAAGAATTGAGTAAGGCTGTGCAGAGAATAGAAATATCGAGAGGTTTCCAGGGTCGACTTGGTGTGGATATTGGTGGAGGCGGAGAAGGAGGATGGGGACGAGTAAGAGTAAGAGTGACAAGGAAATGATCGGACAAACCGGGATCAGTAATTGACAAGGAAGTATAGTCATTGAAGCAGTTAGGGACAGCAATGATGTCGAGAGCACCGCCGAGAATATGAGTTGGGCTTGTTGAAAGTAATTTATAGTTAAAATCAGAAAAAAGATTTGTTAAAGTGATAGAGTCAGAGTCAGCCGGGCCATCAAGACGAATGTTAAAGTCACCGAGAACAAAAGAAGGAATATAAGACAAGGAACAGTGAGACATGAGGTCTGCAAGGTCGTTAAAGAAGATACGTGAGGGGGCAACTGAACCTGGACGGTATACAATAACAAGTTCCAGAGGGAAAGGAGTTGATAATCCGCATATGAGTAATTCGAACGAGGTGTAACGGATGTTAACGTTAATTTTACGTAAAGACATTGGGTGACGAGCAATGGCAACTATACCGCCATGGTTAAAAGCAGTAGATTTATGAGAGGCAATTGGACGAGCTGATTCAACTAAAGAACAACCAGAGCGACATAGACGACGAATAGCAAGATCGTCGGAGTCACAATGACAGGATTCGGTAATGCAGAGAATATCGATAGATAATTGATCGAAGATATCAAGGAGCATATCAGCTTTATGAAGAATGGAGCGAGTGTTGAATAGACTAAGACGAAAAGTATGCTTAGGAGCGAGATCGACTAGCGAAGAAGACAAGGTGGAGAGATGGGACGCCAACGAATTTTTGGCCTTGTGTGTACAACGTGAAAATTTCCATTGATTTGACGTATAGATAAGGATGACTAGCCGTTTGTTTCACGTCGATGTTTCTTAATGCGAGCTAAATTGAGCTGTGCAATATCAGAAGGGGAGCGGTCAGAAAAGATACGACTAGTAGACGAAGTGGTAAGAAGTTTAAAACGTTGGGAAAGTACCAAGGATGCATGTGAACTATGTCGGAAAACAATCTTTAGGAGTGGAGGACTGAGATGATTGGATTTAGTGGATTTGTTTAAACGGATCAAAGATACAGGAGCGATATTATTGAAGAGGGATGGATTATTATCAGGAAGAATGGTTGCTAGGATAGACCTGAAAGCAGATACATCATCATCGAGGCGACATTGAGGAGAAGCAGATTCGGAAACCTTTAAATTAGATATGATAATGCATCGATCGCGCGAAGGAAAACGATTACGTAGTGGTGGACGGAAAGACATGGTAGCAGTAGAGGCAAAAGAGCAGATAAACGTGGGAATGACAGGGGTGCTAATTGAATATTTAAGATAGTTTGGAGCATGTGTGACAGGAGTGGAGTGTTGAATCGGTTGATCGGAGATGTTACTGGAGATGATTTTGACGGAAGGATGTAAATTATTGATAGGTGATACGGTTGGAGCATGTGTGACAGAAGTGGATTGTTGAATAGGTTGAACGGAGATGTTACTGGAGATAATTTTGACAGAAGGATGTAAATTATTGAGAAGTGATACGGTAGAGGTAGAGTAAGGAGTACGTGAAGAGAAGAAAGAAGTATGAGATGTATTTAGATGTGGGGATGAATAGGAAAAATGAGGTACGAGATGAAGGCCTTTACTGTTTGCATTGTTAGGAAGATGAAGATTATGGGAAGTTTTATCCGTAGTTAAAGGAGGAGTGTGTGAGAGAGAGAAGTTTCAAGAACGGGTTTCATAGATGACGAAGGAGTTAGTAAGCAAACGGATGACGACGATAGATTGGAAGATATGTTGTCGTTTGTTAATGTTCCATGTTATACAGCGGTCTGAGTCGACTGAGAGATATCAAGTTTATTTATTGAGCACAAATCTGTTTTGTTAGCGTTCAGAACGTCTCCACCGTTTGAGTGGTCATTCTTCATTAGCTTACCTACGAGGGCAGCACAACAGAAGCCGCAGAGGAAATTCCGATTTAAAACGTTGTCCTCGTCAGTGAAAGGAATGGCAACGTGAGTCCAAACATTGCAGTTCTTGTTGTCGCATCCAATTTGCTTTTCGATGTAAGCTTCCTTGACGGACTTGAGTTGCTGGCCGACATTTTTAGTTAGCTTTCTCTTTGCCATAATAAAATGTTAATTAGTTAGTTATAATCAAGAATGTTTAAACTCCGTTAGTCTGCAAGTCGTTAGTTGTAAGTAGCGAGCGGATGTCGTCGATGGTTGTCGATAATCGTCAATCGGATGGTTGTCAATGGTTGTCGTTAGTTGTCGTCGAAGGTTGTCGTTGGTTGTCGTCGAAGATTGTAGTTTGATTGTTTTACAATCTTGGTGGACAAGATTTTCCGCTCGCTTCGCTCGCGGAACTGAAATCTGGAACTGAAATCTAGAATGTAATTTGCTAGAACAGTTATGATATTACAAACTAACACGTGAAGGGTTCCCGCAAATAGGCCCATGATTATATTAAAGTTATTTCAATTGTCATCGCCATCATCAGTACACTCGAGTGTCTCCACTTGGTGAACGACTTCCTTTTGGTGTAGTTGTGCTTGACCGCGAGCTAGCTGATACTGGTCCACGTGCTCGTTGGTACTTTCGGTTCGATGGTATGTTGACAGTGGTTCGCGAATTGGTCGTCGTAGACACATCGATGCAGATTTGCTACAGCTATCGACAACTTTGCTTGAAGCTGGTTTATACACGTGGCATATTCTGTATTAAATTTTGATGCCCATCTTTCTCGCGATTAATTGTATAATTTTGTTAGCATCTGGCCCGATGCCTCCGCTGGATGTCATCACAAATGGATAGAAACATCCTCTTTCAATTCTTGACACTCGCTCTTCGTACTTTGCTCGTTTCCTGGATTGATGATATTCAAATCCCGCAGCCGGACCGGAAACGTATGACGGGGCAAGGCATTTATAGACGCATACATCCAAGAAGGATCGCTCCACGTTTCCATAGTCCAAACTACTATATGCAATATCTAATCTTGCATCTGATGCACGAGTTGTTGTAGAATGCTCAAAATGAACCGCGTTTCCAACAATTTGCAATTTAGCATCCACTGTGACATGATAACACACCTCCTTGATGGAATTAGCGAGTATATCTCGGACAATATTGTGTCGAGTGATTGGAACACCACCTGTTTGGCAGGATAATGCGTGTATTGTCGTGAAAGCTTCTCCGCAACAACACCTGTCAATTGTTGCATCGAACTCAAAACCATACCTTGCCACAAATGCATCCCTGAAAGCTTGATTACTCATTCTGTAATCTCGTTTTTCGAAATAACGATTTGATAGCCATGATGAAGCTCCATTATTTGAAACACATGCGAGGATGTATTTCCAGTTTGTACGAGCTTGTGAGATTATATGCTGCTTCCTAGTAAGGTGATAATTCTCGAGCATTTACTTGAGCTCCAATTTCAACTCTGCTTCCCTCGACGATAAATCTGTTCCTTCAGTATCACTCATGAATGGGCCACATATTTCCAAGGAGGATCGATATGCCACATAAGCCATATCGTTTGGATCCGAAATGCCAATACCCCCGTGTCTGAACGGTAGTGAGCATACGTCAGACAACTCTTCTGGCCAATGATTTACGCCAAATATTTTCGGTAACAGACGATTGAATATAGACTCTTTCAGCACTAGAAATGTTCCGGTTTCAATAGATGTAGTCCTGGATAGGTGTAACCATCGAAACTGCAGTCCCTGTGATAAACCAGCATACGCAATTTGAGCATCGACTGACGCAATCTCAGAAAGTTTATCAATATCTCCAATCCAAGTATTTATTTTTTCGGTTATCTTTTTCTCTACAAAATCTGCTTGACCAATGAAGAATCCCAGTAACTCAGACCCTTCAGCATTGACCTGAACTTGTGTACCATTGAAAGATCTTGCAGCCGCATCTAGCAGTTCCGGATGTACAAGGAGTTTACACTTGCCTGGATTTACTATGTAACCATACTTGGGTCCAACTTCTACCAGCAGAGACCACAGTTCCAAAATTCCGTCTAGTTTTCCTATGCAAGTGGCATCATCCGCATACCAACGGTGTAGGATGTTATGTACACGACTCCTCAGTTCTCTTATCAATGGGAGTGTGGCTGCTTCGAATGCGGCCATGGCTAAGGGGATTGCCCTGAGTAAATCCCTCTTTTGACAGAATGGTGTCGTCCCGTAATAATAGTTCAAGATTTGAGCTGTAACAATTTAAAATCTGTAAGCGAAGGGCATATCTTGTTTATATTTAAAATTGAAAGTGCTCGGTTTATGTTGTTAAATGCATTTGTAACGTCGACAAAAAGCACACACGTTTGATTATCCTCGTAATATGCTTTTCTAACAGAGTGAATTATCTTTGATACAGAGTGAATTATCTAACAGAGTGAATTATCTTGATACAATATTATTATTCTTGATACAATATTATTTATTCTTGATACAATATTATTATCACTACTGATCCAGCAATTATCAGCTCAATCACTCATCCAAGCTCGTTTCAGTCTTCCAAAAATGTAAATGTACCCAATACGATAGACGACATTTATTATGAAGTAATTCATTGGCGACCACGTCTCTTAAACCTCCCGTTGTGTAACAGCTCAAAGGAAGTAATTTCAGTGATTTCTTCTCTGCTGAATGCGTTTAACACAAACTCAGAGGAATCGCGCTTGGCCCTGAAAACAATAACAGTTTTCTGTCAACTAGTCCTTCAGAGAGTTACATCGCAAAAGACTAGCTTCATTCGGAAGACACTTACAAGACGCCTACAAATGTGGCAAGAAGACAAAAAATACGAACTATTATTAGAAGCAAGATTCTTGCAAAACAATAGCAAATCGAAGAGTGGAATTATCAGAGCTGGCGATTCAGCACTCGAGCAGAATATAATAAAGCTTACAATCAATGGAAAACTCAAAGAAGCTT
This sequence comes from Pomphorhynchus laevis, assembly GCA_012934845.2. Taxonomy (NCBI): domain Eukaryota; kingdom Metazoa; phylum Acanthocephala; class Palaeacanthocephala; order Echinorhynchida; family Pomphorhynchidae; genus Pomphorhynchus; species Pomphorhynchus laevis. The sequence goes on from WNNJ02001883.1 coordinate 118,863, forward strand.
CAAGGCTCGTGAAGTCAGCAGGAAAAAATACAAGGATCTTAGATACGTCTGAACATATTGGAGGAGAAAGCGTGCTTCAAAAATTAAAAAGTTTACATCCACCCCAAGCTCCTTTAGAAACAGAATGCATTCTTCAAGATTGCTTGGAAGGCTGTGTTGATCACCACAACATAATGTTCTCGAGTATTTCTCCGAAAGACATACTTAAGGCTGCTCACAAAACACATGGGTCAGCGGGACCGTCTGGATTGGATGCCAATATGTGGCGAGCAATGCTAACACGATTTGGAGCCGAGTCTGTTATATTAGCGAAAAAAGTGTGCGACTTCGCCATTCGGATCGCTTCAGAACGGGTAAACGATCAAGATATTGAGGCATTCAAAGTATCCCGATTAGTTCCACTAGACAAATGCCCAGGTGTACGCCCTATCGGAATTGGAGAGGTGCTACGTAGAATCGTTGGAAGATCGCTAATGCAGCGTATTCGTGCTGACTTAGTTAGTGTCGCAGGTGTGACACAACTATGTGCTGGTCAGCGTTGTGGATTAGAGTTCGCAATTCACTCAATCCGAAAAACATATGTGTGTTCAGTAGATAAATGCATCCTCGTTCTAGATGCCAAGAATGCGTTCAATTGCATAAATAGATCAGTAGCATTGAAAAATATGAGTAAAATATGTCCAGCTCTAGATACGATACTGTCCAACTGTTATTCGTCAGGATCACAGCTAGTTATGGAGAGCGACACTTTGATATCGGAAGAAGGTTTTACTCAGGGAGATCCTTTGTCCATGGCCGCATTTGCCGCTGCTTCTCTTCCTCTTATTAAGGAATTACAGACATTATTTCCTGGAATAGTTCATCATTGGTATGCAGACGATGGCGCATGTGTAGGTACATATAATGATTTAACCAAACTTTGGGATGTGTTGCAAGATATAAGCGGTCGATATGGATATCACATTAATCCTGTCAAATGCACAATCTTAATACACAGCGAAAACCATCTTCACAAAGACAAATATTTTACAGACCGTGGAGTTCAAGTAATTACAAACGGCATAAAACTACTTGACAGCTATATAGGCAATCAAGAATTTATCGAATTCGAAGTTAAACGTCTGATCGAGTATTGGATAGAGGAAGTCAAAATTATAAAGAACATTGCAAAGTGGGATGCCCAGGTTGCATTCGTCTTACTTACAAAGAGCCTTCAATTCAAGTGGAAACATTTAGTGAGAACCTGCATTGTTGAGTCACACTGGTTTAGTCCTTTGGTTTGCGAAGTCATTGATGGTCTGTTACCAGAGATTACTGGAAAGACCGACGTGGAGCAAACGATGCGTGAAGTTTTTGAACTACCAATCAGCATGGGTGGACTAGGCGTATTGAATCCTAGTAAAGCATGTGCTCCTTACAACATTGAATATAGCTATTCCTTGCGGATGTGTACCCCCTTAGCAGAACAATCGGCAAGTGACTGGGAGGAGGCACAGAATATGATTGCAAATCAAATTAGAATAGAGAACAATGAATACAATTGTAGCACACAAAAACATCTAATGCAATATCTAAGCGATACCGAAAGGAGTAATCTAAACCACATCACGTCTTCAAGAGGATCAACGCTTTGGTTGAGTTCATTGCCAATACATTCTGAAGGCCATCATCTTTCCAAGCAGCAATTTCAAGACGCATTGGCTGCAAGATATAATTGGGCACCGATAAACACACCATCCAAATGTATTTGTGGAAATAATTTCAATATTACACATGCGATCTCATGTCAAGTTGGTGGAATACCTTTTATAAGACATAATACAATAAGAGACAATATCGCGGTAGCACTTCGAGATGTGTGTGTCAATGTTGCTATTGAGCTCATACTCCTACCAGTACCAGATTTAATGACATTTGACAACATCAATACAACCACAGACAGGTCGGCTCGATTAGACATAGCGTGCAATAATCTGTTCGGAACAACGATGGAGCGGTCCTTTATGGACGTTTGTGTTTTTAATCCACTTGCCTCATCGTATGCCCAACGGATGAATAACACACATAACTATCATGAGAATAGAAAACGACCTAAATATGTTGAAAGAGTAGTAAAGATTGAGTGCTCTGCGTTTCACCCTCTCACGTTTTCGGCGCTAGGAAGCATAGGGCCCAGTGCAGACAGAGTACTACGACAGATCACAAGACAACAAGCGGTTAAACACAATACACCCTATCACAAATGCATCACTAAACTTCGGAGCGACATATCATTCATCCTTGCAAAGTGTGTGTCCTTGGCGATTCGACGAGCATCAATCCGAAAACTCAATAGTCAACCGAATATAAATGCATCCTCGTTCTAGATGCCAAGAATGCGTTCAATTGCATAAATAGATCAGTAGCATTGAAAAATATGAGTAAAATATGTCCAGCTCTAGATACGATACTGTCCAACTGTTATTCGTCAGGATCACAGCTAGTTATGGAGAGCGACACTTTGATATCGGAACAAGGTTTTACTCAGGGAGATCCTTTGTCCATGGCCGCATTTGCCGCTGCTGGGGATTTTAATCTTCCTCAAGTTAACTGGATTAGTAACAACCGGTATTACTATAATGTCGAAAACTGCGAGCTTGCTGAATTCTTGCTGGCAGAGCTTCTCCTGATCCAACATATTAATCAGCCAACATGTATATCGTCTCAACCAGAGACAATATTAGATCTTGGGTTTACCAAGCGCATTGAAGATGTAATCAGAGTTGATTTCGAGTCTCCTTTAGGAACCAGTGACCATTGTGTGATTTCAGTACAGATTGCTCACACTTTACAACGACGATCTAAGTGCAGTGGCATCGGAAAGCGTAATTGGAATCGAGTAAATGTGGAAGATCTCCAACTCTATAGTCATCAGCTGAACTTCGGATCTGCTGATCTTCCAATTGATGATCATTTATCGTTAGTGACCAGTAACCTCATAACCATTTCGGATACGTTTGCACCAATAAGAAATAGGGCTTACAAGACGACAACGCCATTGTGGTTCGACAATGAGTTGGAGACTACGATAAAGGAAAGAAATCGATTATGGCGAATCTCTCAACGTAACACTGTTACGCACCGTGAGTACAAAACTCTTCGCAATCTATGCAACCAACTAAAACGCTCAAAAAGAAAAACATTTGAAGAGGGTATTGCTTCTGACATTAACAGGTCACCTAAACGTTTTTGGGCATACGTTAGACATCGTCGAATCCTACCTTCTACGATTAATTGTGTACGTTTAGAAAGTGGTGATGTAGTTGACAAGGAGGCTATTGTGGAAGCTCTTGCAAGCAGTTTTGTAGTATCTCCATCCTCGCAATCGAATATTGACCAGATACAGTACCCGCCCAACTTACAATCTAACTTACCAATATCTCCTATTAATGTCATTGAAGTTCAGTCTGAACTCCATAAATTAAATAGTTTTGGCTCTGCAGGACCAGATGGTGTATCCCCTTTTCTTTTGCGTACTCTGTCGCACATTATTGCTCCAAGCCTTACGTCTCTATTTCATCGAAGCTTACAGTATTCGTGGATTCCTGATGATTGGAAAAGGGCAATTGTTGTACCTATTCCAAAGAAACAGTTGGCACTAACTTGTTCAGATTTTAGACCAATTAGTCTTACCAGTGTTATTTCTAAAATTATGGAGAGACTCATTGCGAAGAGAATACGTGAACATCTAAATTTATATCAAATTCTTGATGATTCTCAGCACGGCTTCCGACCTGGTCGCTCGTGCCTAACTAATCTGTTGAATGCTCGCGAACATTGGGTAGCTGCTCTTAGTTCGGGTCTTACAGTTGATATAATATTTCTTGATTTCTCTAAGGCCTTTGATAGAGTTCCACATGCTGGTTTAGATTCACTACTACGTCATTACGGTGTACCTACGACAATTTGCAACTGGATTAAGACATTTCTCGAGGATCGATCATTCGTTGTGCGATTAGATGAAGTTTTGTCAACAGCTCGACGTGTTCATTCGGGTGTTCCTCAGGGCACGGTCCTAGGTCCACTTCTCTTTATCATCTTTTTGAATGACCTACTCCTAAGGTTAAAGTGTCCTCACCTGGCATTTGCTGACGATGTTAAAATATGGGCAACAACCCAAAACGAGGCGGATTGTGAATTTTTACAATGTGACCTTAACCGTATCGGGACTTGGTGTAATAGCACTGGCTTGATACTCAACGCGACAAAATGTGTATGGATCAGATTGGGTAGAGATAAAACTCATTTCGATTACAAAATAAATGGACACTCAATCAAGCGAGTCTCAGAACATCCCGACCTGGGAGTGATAATTCACGAATCGCTAAAGACAAGAGCAAATAGTGATCACGCGCGGTTAAAAGCGATACGTGCCTTATACTGCATAAAAATGACTTTTGCAAAATTATCGCCGCAAATCTTCGCCAAACTTTATTGTGCCCTAGTAAGACCACATCTTGAGTATTGTGTACAGGCAACCTTTCCAACGACCAGGAGTGAGTTGAATAACTTGGAAAGTGTAATGAGACGAGCTTCTCGGATGTGTTGTCAAGGAAGCTTTATTTCAAGATTAAGATGTTTGAACGTTTTATCAGTGAGGTATCGGTATCTTTTTCTTGATCTGATTACACTTTGGAAAATTGTACATTCAGCTGATGGCTTTCCTTTGGGTGTAGTTAGATTTCGAGATAATTCGAGATTGCGAGGCCATTGTAAGATGCTTTTTAAAAAATTACCGGGTAAGCTGCGAAAATTTTACAGACTGTCTGAACGGGCAGTAGATGTTTGGAATAGTTTGCCTGAACCTATCGCTGCCATCACCAATTTCCTCGCTTTCAAAAACAGGGTTCGACGTTGGATATACGTCCAGGCTGATTTGTCACCTTTTCTAACCTACCCATTTGGTTGATCTTTTTTTCTGTATTGTGTGATCGGCTTAAAGCCTTATGGCTAAGTCTGAACTTGATAATAATAATAATAATAAT
>WNNJ02000190.1:0-62067 GCA_012934845.2 Pomphorhynchus laevis
TAATTTAATTTATTATAATTTCTATAATATATTCATTCCTAAAGATAAATTAAATTATTTTAAAGTAAAATATTGTCTTTGTTTAATTTGTCAAAAACATATCAAACATATTTTTATCTATCTTTTATAACTAAATGCATTTCAAAATTGTAGGCAAATATCTTTCAAGAACTAACTATTTTTTAAATTACCATCCACTCAAAATATAAAAAATAATGTTTTGCATTAATTACATTGTAATTAATTACATTGTAATTAATTACAATGATCAAAATTTGACACTTACGAAACTGTAAATAAAATTGCGTCAAAAGATTTGAAATGTACAGATGACACATACTGTGATGCGAATTCACATACTACTCAAACAAATTTAAAATTTGCAATTGTGATTTTTGATAGTAGAAAACATTAAATTATAATAATATCTTATTATAATATAATAATATAATTTATTATAATTGATAGAAATAATTAAATTTTTAGCATAGAACAGATGTTGTATGTTAACTAATAACTATGTCAAATCAGATGAGATAATTGAATCTACGTATTTTGTATTATATATAAAAGGTTAAAGATAAAAACGCTAAAATACTAAGTTTTTCGGCATTAATAAAAAAACATCAGAAAAAACTGCTATGTTTTCAAGCTTCATGCCCTATTTCTCGACCCAGCATTACAACGGGGTCAAATGCATGCTAATGACGTATTTCCTTTGATGACATTTGATTATCTGGTGTATCTTATTCTAATACAAAGTATATTATTTATTATCCGTCCATAAAAATCTTACGCTAATGATTTCAAATTTATTTTTAATATTATTGTGTTGATTTATACATTTTACTATTTTCTGTTTGATGTTATTTTTATAGTAACCTAGTTTAAAATATGCATATATTAAATTATTTAAATGATTTTGAAGAAAGCCAATATCGTTACATATTTATTATAAATAAATATGTATTATATTATTTATAAATTATATTAATTATATATTATTTCATTTCTGTTTTATTTTATTTAAAATAAAATAAGTTTCTATTGCAATTATATATTATCGTAATTCTTAAAATTTCATTATTTAATGTATTATATTTTATATTATATATTTTACTATTTTCTGCTTGATGTTATTTTTATAGTAACTTAGTTTAAAATATGCATCTATTAAATTATTAAAATGATTTTGAAGAAAGCCAATATCATTACATATTGTTGCAATTCTTAAAATTTCATTATTTAATGTATTATATTTTATATTGTATGGTATACATGAATGCTCATGCAAAAAGTATTTTATTTGATGTTAAGTTAATGTTCATATCTAGATTTATACCTCAAATCGGGTAGATTTGGTCACTTATTCATAATATTTGCTTTATTTATATATTTGCTTATTCTCGAGATTTTATTTTTGAACGGATATTAAAAAGAATGTAAACGAGTATTTGCTAAATTATGCCAACATTGTATATGGTATGCACGAATGCTCGTGCAAAAATATGTTTCTTGTAAATTTAAATATGTCATCTTTACGATATAAATTAATAGTAGTTTTAGTTAATGTTAATTTAATGTTCATATCTAGATATACACCTTCTTTATCATTAATATTGGTTTTGTTAAGAATAAGGCTTTCTGGATAAATTTGTTCACTAATTGAATAAAAATTATTAGAATTAAATACACATATATCATCAATGTATCGAAACATATTTCATATATTTATATTGTTTAGATTTAGTTTTTACACAGTTATGAACAAATTCATATTCTATAAAGCTTAAAAACAAGTCAGATATAATTGGTCTACTATTACCTCCCATTGGAACACCTTTACTTGTCTAAATATAGATGTCCCTACTTTTAAATAATTTTGATTTATCAAAATATTTAAGGATTCTATTAATTCAATTTTATCCATATATTTATATTTATTTGATGGTTTAATTTTTGTTAGATAGGCGTTATAATTATTATAACATATATATGTATATCTTTTTCCGAATATAAGATTAATTAATTTTACTAACGCTTCTTTAATATCTACTAAATATCTCCATATTCTAATACAAAGTATATTATTTATTATCAATCCATACAAATTTTCCGCTTAAGAGTTTAAATTTATTTTTGATAATACTTGAATGATTTAATATTTTACGATTTTCTGTTTTATTTTTGTAGAAACCGAGTTTAAATATGCATCTATTAAATTATTTAAATGATATTGAAGAAATCTAATATCGTTACAAATTGCAATTCTTAAAATTTCATTATTTAATGTATTATATTTTATATTATATGGTATGCATGAATACTCATGCAAAAATATTTTTCTTGTAAATTTAAATATGTCATCTTTACGAAATAAATTAAAAGTAGTTTTAATTTATAAATGTAACAGAAAAAATATTTTAATAAAAAAATATTTTAATTATTTTAATTTTTTACATTAAAAATATTTTTTTAATAAAAAAATATTTTAAATGTAGCAGAAAAAATTGTATAGTTTGTGATGTTATAAATAATAATTGTATTATAAATGTAGATGTCCCTACCTTAAAATCATTTTGATTTTATCCATATATTTATATTTATTTGATGGTTTAATATTGATTAAATATTAATTAATATTAAACCATATTAATATTTAATATATTAAATTTTAATTTAATATCGTAATATTGAATAAAAATTAATAGAGTAAATACACATATATTATCATTGTAACGAAACATAAATATTCAAAATATTGTGATCATCATCGATTTACAAAATATTCGGTATTAGAACACGTCAATCCGAATAAAATTATCGTTTGGCATTTTATCAAATATAAATTGACAATCAATTATAGAGAGAGCAATTATTTGAAATCAAAATCAGAAATATAAAATGTGATTTTTAGTTTGAAGTTTAATCAGGCTGGTTAGTATGATCAACTGCAACTACAGAATTGCTATATGTTTAATTTTCTATCTTCGGCTGGTTTGATTAACTTTTAAGATTTACATCGTTAGTAATATCTGAGTACTGTTTTGACTAGACTTTAATTCAGTTGAATAAATGTTGACCGCTTCAGTGATATTACTGTAAGCGGTCAACATATATTAGTCATATATTATTTGTTTTATCCGTGTATTTATTTGAAAGTTATATTTTAGTTCGATAGGCAATTTAACTATAATTACATATGAGTATCTCTACAAATATTAATTCATATGAATTGGTTAATTAACTTTTATGATTTGTTGCGTCTGCTGAAATTTCTGTTTTGCAGGTCGGCTCCAATAATAAACTCGAATTTTTTCAACAAAGAATTAGTTTTTTATTGATTATCCTCCAGAATTCAAAAATAAATTATTGTAAAAAAATAACTTTTTGTTAGCGTGAGATTTACTTTAGGTGATGATATTCGTAAAATTTAGATTAAGTGATTATATTATGTTGGAGGAATTACATCATTAATCGACTCCATTACATTTGGAGTCGATTCTGTTTGTCTCGAGGCCGAGGGAAGACAGATACCTTCAATTATTTAAAGTAATATTTAAACTTGACGAAAAAACTTAATAAACAGAAAGGACATACTTATTTCCTCAACTGAGGAATTAAGACGAAATACATCATTGGCATGCATTTGGCTACGCCATTATGTTGGGTTGAGAAATAAGGCCGACATTTAATAGCAAAGCCATTCCACCTGATGCTTTCTAATTTTGATTTTAATTTTGATGGTGATAATTATCTATTAATCGGTTAAGTAGCGTCAGTTAAGTGATCTGATTCGTATTGAGTGTTATCTTAATAAGTAATTAATCCGTTAATCGTTTCATAAAATTTCTGAGCTAAAAACTCTTAAAATATAAAAATTTGAATTTTAGAAAATATAAAATACGCAGAGTCAGTTAACTGATTTGTGAAATAAACCAGTTAACTGGTACCAGTTATAATAAACCAGTTATATGGTACCTTCATAGTAGGTTTGCTTTTTGTAAACCAACAAAGTTTTATCCAAAAAAACAGAATAAATTATGACAAAAGTGAAATCTTTAAAATTTTCGAAATAATCTAAGGAAATGACGAACAGTCAAAGTTGTCAAAGTCAATAATATCAGTATGCAAACGGTCAACATCCGTTATCATTACAGTCGGAATAATGAGCCTACTACGAAGTTCGTGTAAACTTATGTTGGCGGTAGAAAACGAATTTGTTGAGTTTATTATTTTGCTATATCTAAATGGACACAGCATTGCGGCAGACCATCGATGTTTTCTAAAACTGCTAGCAGCATGATCAGCCATATTAATTACATAGCTGCCGTTATTAGACATGGATTCTAGAGAAACAAGACTTTCGTCATTGACGGATCGTAAATACGCAAGATTTCGATGACCGACTATCTGATATTGTTGATCTAATAGACTGCTCTCGTCATCAGTAGAAAGGGTTGTAAATTTATTTTCCTTGCAGCTTACTGGCAGCTCGGCGGAATATGACGGTCCGGCCGTTGAGTAATATGAATTTAGTAAAAACAGACGGCTGTCTCTAGCTCGTCCTTTCACAGGACGACGTCGTTGTAATCGTGATATTTTTAAACAGTTACTTGTCATGAAATTTAATCTGGACAACAAGAGTAAACATTTGTAATGCATGCAGTACGCGAATCCAATCCCAACCCAAATCAGAGCAATAAGCCCCAATATAAAGCAAAGGCGAAAATATGTATTTAAAATTAATTCTCGAATTTGCTTCATATTAATAAGCGAGAAATAACTTCATGTGGAAATAATTCCGTTAAAAGTATTTCAAAATGCAGCCATTACGCGGATAGAAAAAATTGCAACAAAATATGAAGAGAAATGCATCAAAATTTTCGATCTATTGTTACGTGCATCTTTTGTTGGGTTAGTGTTTGCCATATCTGAGTATATGAATTAGATCAACTTCCAGAAGAATCGTCGTTTTCAATTGTAAAAGCAATTGATGACAAAAGATTTTTTTAACTCTATGCGTGTCGATTATCCTTAATCGTTTCCTTCCTCTCACAATAGCTTAACTGTCGCACTATTTGTAAGAGAAGTAGCTAAAGGTCTATTGTGTAGGATATACTCTTCTCCGGAACTGTAGCACAACCATTTTTAATCGCTAATGTTGAATGACGAGCATCCGATAAAAACGGATCCTCTAAAACTTATCTCTAATCAACGGCAGTCAACACGTTCGCAATGATGTTTCTTTTTGCTAAAAGAATTAACAAATGAAGAGATTCTTCTTTACGATAATTTGATTTTGTAAATCTATTTATCATGCACGTATGAGATCCAACTTATGCTTCCTTTTTATTCAATTATCAGATTTTTGACTACAGCAACAATTCCAAAATTGCTGAAGCACCAATGGGCCAGTTCATGGAAACTGGATAAATTGCAATGCCAATTTACTTGGAAAGTAGTCTACAAATTGCGTGCAAACATACTTCAAAAACTAGACCTCAAGAGATTATCGAGTGCGCTAGATATTCTGTATTCTTTATTGTCAATATCACCCATAGTTTATCGTAAAACTAAATCTACTATTTCAAAAACATCATTCATAAATCCTATCTCGGCTAAGTAATTATAAAGGGAATTTATTTTGTAAATAAAATACTTTAACAACTTGAATATTCAATAGATTGACTGTAAAACAACCGCATTCTGTAATTTAATATTTGACAAAAACAAATATATTTTATTCTTATTGGTTTCTTATAATTAAAATAAAGTCATACAGGAAGATTATTTTCATTAAGTGGACATGTAATTAATATTACATTTTACAATGTATTTTAAATTACACCAATTTTTATTACAAACATTTCACATATACCGTATTGAATTGATATATAATTGCTATATAAAGCGTCAATAATTTTAAATAGTTTAATTTTTCGACAATAAATTCATGGATCTACAATAAATTTATAGATTTGTACATCTGCAATTACTTTTGGATAATAAATTCGTAGATCTACAATAAATTTATAGATTTGTACATCTGCAATTACTTTTGGATAATAAATTCGTTGATCTACAATAATCTTTACAAAATATACAACATCTTTACAAAATATTTAACGTTACGTCAGGTTTATTATTCGGCATAATAGTATTGGAATTTTTATGAATGTAATGACCCTCAAGAATTTTTCTATTCAAACAATTGGTTTCTTTTGCTCAAACAACAGTATCATTATAGTCAATATTGTGATCTAAATTTAAACTATCGTTTACAATAGCGCTACTGAGGCCCTTTTGGAGTGTGTATTTGTGTTGTTTTAATCTAGTCTCTAATGGTTGGCCTATTTGGCCCACATATATTTTATCGCATTCTAAACAAGAAATTTTATAAGCAGCTACATCATTATCATGTTTGGGTTTCTTTTTAAAAATGTTGTGTAACTTCGGTATTTTACTATTATACAAAACAATATTTGAAGTATTTAATGTTTTATTGTTTGAAACAAATCATTTGAAATTAATATTCCAAAAAATATTTATGTGGTAATCCTATGTTTTTATATTCTACTTCTGAGCCAAAAACAACATCTTTATCCGTTTCGGTACTTTTGTAGGAAGCCTTTTAAATTGCCCATGATGGAAAACCTTTTTATCTAATGGAATTCTAATTATCTTATTATTTGTTTCAACTTCATTTATATCGGAAACAATCATCTTACTTCGTAAAAACAAAGAATTGACAGCAGATATTTTCCAAGGTATTGGGACATTGCTATTCTACGAAACAATATTTAAATTATTTAAATTTTTATAATAAACGGATGTTTTTAAAATATCATTTAATGTTCTACTAACGACGACATCTAAAAATGTTAATCTACAATCTAATTCAAAATTCCATTGTCCACTGAATATTTTTATCAAAACAATTTATTGCTCTAAAAATGTTAATCTATAATTTAATCTTAATTGTTTATTAATTAAATTAATAAATTATTAATTTATTTGTAAATAAATAATTTATTTACTTATTTATTTATCTCTTTTATTTCAGTTTTTTATGATTTTAATTATTATTTTCACCATATGCTATCTCAAACAGTAAACTCAATCAACAGCACTTTATGACAATGGATGCGATCGTTTTAAAATTTCCTGCTCCCAAAATTCAATAAAGAAAAATGGATCATCAATATCAAATATTTACAATTTAATTAAAAAATTAAAATTTTGTTAATACTTTACTTTAATAAAAATTTGTAACATTAAAACGACTATGCGTTTTAGGCCTCACATGTAACGAAGCGTTACGTCACTTAATACCACCTACAAAGTGCTATAAGAGTAAATTTTGTTATACGTTATTTTTATTTCAGATTGTTGATGTTCAGATTTTACGGAAGTTAAGTGCCTCAATATGTGCCTGAAATATTTTACAGAAAAATGTGCAATAGCCGTGCGGTTATCTAACACATTCTAACAGTTTAATACAAAATACAATCTGAAACAGACAACATGAACGATAGCATCTGCAATTCTAATAAAAATTATTGAAGAACCCCATGAACATTTGTTATCTGATATCGTCAATATTTTTGCTGACTAAATGCTACCAGTGCAGTGTGGCAATTACTGAAAGCAAAGTCATAACGGAACATGACGAAGACTTCTCAAATGAAATATCTGAAGAGATCGATACAGTAGTAAAAAGACAGACTTTATCTCCTGTATCTTTATCCCCTGCAGCTATTGAAATAATCCAAGAAATATTTAAAATCACCAGAGAGTGGTTCAATTCTGTATTATCTATATTAATGGGAATGTCTACAACGGAAGTGTATGATGAAACATCTATGAATTCTACAAACGATAAAGGCCATGAAACGACAGATGACAATAACACATTAAACGTTATTGACAAGAACAAAGAAGTACCTGATTGGGAAAATCAGCGAAACGATGATAATGTTTTAGAAAATGGCAAAGTTGAAGATAGAGGAGAAGACTTTGTAAATAACGATCAACTGGAAGAAGAAGATTCTGACATTAGGCAATCATTAAAAAAAGAAATAATCAAAGCGGTGATAATGAAATCAAAAGCTAAAGATGATAAACTATAAAACATTTACTGATTATATTTATGTTATTCGAAAGTACTTATTCCGTAAAAAGGAGTCGTATTTCAGTTTTATTCAAATGGACAAAAATCTTTTGTAAAAATGTAAAAGAAATTTAAGCGAAATTTAATCTAAATGTTTTTTATTTTTGATTGGAAAAATAAAAAGTAAAATAAAATCAAAAGTATCTTTAAGACAATTATTATGTCTGTTATTATCAATTATTATATCTTTAAGACAATTATTGACGTGTATTTAGGACTGCAAAAATAAAATGATCCATCTCTTAAAACTATTATCTACAATACAAATTAATATTTTTTGTTGAGTGATATTTTCATTCGGTATTGAGCATCAACTACATTAAATAATTCTAAGGTATCTTTATTTTTAAAGATATATAAAAAGAGGTTATTTGCAACTTCAAGAAAGATGACATTGTTCTTTGGTACCCTAGCACGATTTGCTTAATAATCAGCTGGTAGACAGCTAGCTAATAGTTGAAGTATAAATTCGATATGAATTTAGTAACGCCAAAACATACAGAAGGAGGTGTAAGAAAATATATTAATCGATAAGCTCGAACCGTTCGAGTTTAAAACAATTAATGCCCGTTGTTATGGTTTTAAAACAGAGAATGCCATGTCTGACCACTGTCTCCGTAAAATTACAATCTGGAGACAGACTGTCAGCAAAAACTCGAAATTTAATAGTTAAATGTATTTATAAATATAATCAATAAATATGTATATTTACAAGGTGATAGTCATCTAAAAATAAAATCAAAAATATTTTTTGGATATTAATCCTACGGAGAATTTAAATGTAATCTATTATGAGTATATATTTTATTTATAGTGGCAAATGCGCGTCTATGCACGCTTACAACAAGCCCACGTAAAATAAAAAAAATAAAATACAATGTGAAAGAGAAAAGGAGATCAGTGGAATTTGACAATACGTCGGAGGGACATAAAAAAGTTGAGTGGTTTCGTTAAAGATGTATAAAGAATTGTGAGTTAAATAAGATGTTGAGGGAATACATTTCTTGATTTATTGTGGAAGAGGATACACAGTACAGGTACGGATACGTTATTTGAAGAGTAGAAGTGACGATGAAGAACGGATGTATGCTGGTTAAAAATTCTAGTCAAAACGGAGCAGCGACGATAAAAAGAGCGGAGGACATAGTTGTTGAGTGCGGAGGGACGTAGAGAAGTAGAGAATAACTTGATCGCAGAGCCAAGCAAGATGACAAAACGCGAATCATCAAGATAATAAAGCTGAAATTAGGATGGTGAGTGACAAAATAGAAGACGAAAGGTAACAATACGCAAACGAAATTCAACACGAAGGCTAATTGTGCGTTAAGATAGGACTGAAAGTTAATGGGATATATAGTCGAAGCGGCAAATAATGCAGAGGACACGAGCAATAGAGTTTATGATACATTGGAGAGGTAATAGCGCAGAATAAGAGCGGAAGTCGATAAGCCTACGAATGCAATAAAGGTCACGAAGAAATAAGAAAGAAACGCGATATTTGTCATGAAAAAAATTTGGGTGAAAGAAAATTGTCGAAGTTAAAATCTAAGAAAATTATATTGCCACAATTGAAAGAATGATCGAATTAATAGATAAAATAGATATAGAAATGTGGAGGTGATGATGGATGATCCACGTGATTTTGGACTTTTCAGGATGAAGAGCTATACGAAGAGATGAAAGATGATTTGAGATGGACATAAGACAATTTGTGACAGTGAGATCGTAGATACAGAGATACTGCACGTAAGAGTAGAGAAGGATATCATTGGCATATTGCATTAGATGGAAGTTATATTCACGAGTTATAAAATACAATTTTAAAGAAAGAATATATATATATTGATTTGATGTATCACAAGGCTGGTTGGTGGCTTCCTGTTTATTAAGAATAGAAACAATACACGTGAGGATAATATCGTGCAACAACCAGAAGAATTTCAGCTCATATATGCAATCAAGTTAAATTGAAAACATTCATAGCAAGTGGTAGCATGAAAAACAGTGACCCGGCAAGCGGATCACACACAATTTGGGTAAGTTTTTAATAGATCGTTAGAATACGATCCCCTACCAAAAGTAAACATGTCGTTAAGATGTTCTCTTTTAGCTCATCATGTCGAGAATACCGACCATCGTGAGCAAAAATTGAGTCTTAACGTATGCGAAAGACTCTGGGTGGCTCGATCGTAAAGTGACGCGTTGGCATCATCTGATGGGAACTTATACCACTCTATCGAGATTAGAAGGCATCAAGATAAAGAAATTTGATTAATGACATTCATTGTTAATTTTATTTTTATTAACTATATTTCTTATTAAAAATGTAGTTATCATTTCTTATTATTTTTATTATTTATCTTTTATAAATAATATATTTTTTCCATCTTTTTTCAAAAAAGCAAAATTTAAATCTTATCGATTATGACCATGTTCAGCGGGTCATTTTGACATATGGTGAAAGGCCCTAGCAAAGGCGCTACTCCTGTCTGGATGATCACGGGTCGAACGATGTCCCATGATGCGCATCGATGCAGCTCGACAAAGACCAACCCGATTACTCGTTTCAAGCGACATATGCATTCGGCGTAGGTTTTGTCTTCTGAATTCGTGGATTGCAGCCTCGCGATTTGTTGAGGTACCCGTCGTGCACCCATTCCAATGCCGCCCGAGGTGGAAAAAACCAGAGAAATGAATGTTCCTCTTTCAATATCCGACACACGCTCATCATATTTGGATCTTTTTCTTTCTAATAATAATATTTATTATTTATTGTTCTTTATTTAATTTGATTCCATTTGTGAGCTGAAATTATTCTGGTTGTGACACGACATAATCCTCATAGGTATTGTTCTATTCTTGATACAGCAGAACCATACTAATCAGCTTGGGTGGGTATCATTAGCTGCCGACCCAGACCTACATTTCACGTTTCGACCCTTATTATCTATATTATTAGACTAAGAACATCTGCAGTGCTTCCTTCGCGCTAAAATAATGATCCAGATAACATATCACAAACATAAGTTAGGTTTCTAATTGATCGTTAGAATGCGATCCCTTACCAAAAATAATATACAGAAATGCATATCTACACCGCTGGAGCATCCAGCCTAGTGGATGTAGCGTTGAATCGAGATACAGATATCCTGACTTCGAATCCGATCAGCACCAGTTTACGGAGTAAGCAGATAATAAGGGTCAAAACGTGAAATGTAGGTCTGGGTCAGCAGCTGATGAAACCCACCCATACTGATTAGTAGCGTCCTACTGCATCAAGAATAGGAACAATACATGTGAGGATAAATGTCGTGCCACAACCAGAAGAATTTCAGCTCCAGATGCAATCAACTTAGATTTTATGTTAGATATTCATAATACAGAATATAAGTGAAAAATTGAAAGAATCAAAACATTTTAAAAAGAGCAAATTTTGCAATAATCAAAATAGCTTAAAAGTAACTAATAATAGAATAATTAGAATTAATTAGAATTAAATAATTAGAATTAGTAATTAAATAATAAATTAGCTAATAATTATTTTACTAGCAATTTACTAATTAATTCCTATAAACAAAATTACAAAATATCGATTGAATATTAAGATATAAATCGCAGTTGGTAAAGGATCAAAGTTGATATAAAAGCACAATTAGCATAAAATAATAGTTGGTCTAAAATTTGGCATAATAAAAGCGTTACTTATTTATAACAACATTTACTGTTCTATAATACCGTGTTCCATTACTATACCGTATTTTAAAATAGCAAACATTCTAAAAATAAACAAATTTAATTTTAATGAAACCATGTTTTTAAAAACAAAATCCAGAAGAGATTATTTTAATAATGTATAATCGCTCACTTCATTGTTCATGGTGTTGTTCCTCTGATGTAGTACCAGCGCTATGAGAATCCACGGTTGATGATCCTAGAGCACCTTCACTACTTTTAATTAAATTAAGGTAGGGTTGCAATTCTTCAGATTGATCTAGAATCATAAAAGGCTTATCTTTACCTATTATACCGATCGAGCAATTTGAACAAGTTAATTCAACATCATTGGGAAGTGTTTCCTTCAAAGCGAGCAATCCATGATGAATGAGTTCATCCAACGTACAATCATTAAACAAATCCAAATGCTTTTCGAAATATGTCCTGGCGGACTGAGAGCGAGCACCAAGAGCCATTGCGCGACAATCATAGTAGGTCGAACTTGGACAAAATTGATAAAGATGAGGACCGTTATCGTCGTAACAACCGATTAGTAGGCCAACTCCATAAGGACGCTGGCCGTACAACATAGTCCTTGGTTGACAATGATCAATTAATCGTTCCATCAAATGTTTACATGGTATCGGCTTTCCGAATTCGTATCGATGGGAAATGCATTCCAACCGTAAGAACTTCAAAAGTACTCTTGCATCTGAAGCCAATCCGGCCATACTGAAACCAACGTGCTCATCAATTACTCCAATCTTCTTCTGGTGAGCAGATAACTTCGAAGGAGCCCTTTTAAGAGCACAAAGAACAACGTGCTGCTTTGATTTTAAGGCAATTGTAACGCTACCCTGCTTAACTGCCTCCATAGCATACTCAATTTGGTACAATCTACCCTGAGGACTCCATGTACTGACATCATTATCATACATATTTCGGAACATCTGAAAATATTAAATTATTAACTTATAAATAAAAAATTTTTATCTTGAAGAACTATTAACTAAAATGTTAAATTATAATTAGTTATTTAAAATTGTAAAAAATATAATTATGCCTATAATTTTTAACTTGATATAAATAAAAATTGTATAAAAATCTTTTATAATTATTTATTATTTATCTTTATTTTTATTTATATATCGTATAAAATACGCAGACTCAATTATCTGATCTGATTACTAAAGTTATTTGAGTTGTTTATTGTAAAATTGTAAAAAATATAATCATATCTGATTATTTGCTTAATTACCATCTAATTTTTGTATGTTCCCGTGACTATTAAATTCCGAGAAGAATAAAACATTTGTTTCAATATGCAAATGACCAATAACTAAACAGAAATGTTTTTGTTAACAAATTAACAATTATAATTTAATTGTAATAAATTGTGTAAATAAATGGGTCTAAATAATTTTGAAAATTACACAGATAGAAAGTAAATATTTGGTTTTATGGCTTTGCCTTATGACAGCATTAGGTAAACCAGAGCAAACACATTTGGTGAGTTGCGAATTTCGAAATGCAAAAAAGAAATCGTTTTCTTTATTGAACTGCAGGCAACAACTTGCAAGTTTATCATGATAGAACTGCAAACACAACCTAACTTTTATGGATTTTTACATAAGGTTTCAACAAAATTCGTTCTCAAATAGTTGTGAATTTCCTTGCTAAATGTTAAAGTTCAGATAATATTAATATTTGCAATATTTAATATATTTATATAATATTGATGAACATTATTTATGATCAATAAATTAGTTTAGTTCAATAAACGTTTTTAATGCACTACATAGAATATTTAATTTATATATTAAATCTCAAATAGTGGTGCCTTGTTATGGCAAGGCACTACTTAATGTAATGGATTTTAAAACCTAGGTGTACTGTTTTCGAGTCACGATAGTACTTAAAGAGAGATAGTAAAACGGATCGGTTACGATACTTCAATACAATGCTGTACTGATAAAGCAGGAATCTGGCCTTCTAGTAGTTCATACCAGTAAGGTAGCAATAACATTGCGAGTAACATATCAGTTCTTCCTGATGACCGCTAATCCTTATTCGAATATATTGTATTGTAAGTAGTTATAATAAAGAATGTTTAAACATTCTTGATTATTACTACTTACAATGAGCTACTGACGAAGCCGTAACGCAGCGAAAGCTTTGGCAATATATATAATAACAAACTCAGCTTTTGCTCTGATAAACTTTTACATCTTAAGAACATGAAGCTGAGAGATAAGCGGACATTTAATTATATTATTTATTAATGCATCCAAAATCATGTATCAATTGTTATAATCTTGAACATCATTACATTTATAATTTATTTCTGCTTATATTATGTACGTTTGTTTATAAATAGGCAAGGCCTCGCGATGTATACAAACGATCGGATTTCGGGTTCTTAGTCTATTTGCAAATACTTTACGACGTAGCGATACTTAGTGACAGACTTAAACTCACTTTTGGATAATTCAGGGCGTTCCATAGAACGCCCTGAATACCAGATTTTTTTGAATTCTTAATTACAATACTTTGAAAAAATATTTGACGGCATTATACTTATAAGAATTGCATTTCACTTGATAAAAAATAATAATAAACATTAGCTTGATAGATCTGCATCTTCTTAATCAAATAAGTTAACATGAAAAATAACGGTAAAAATCTATCGGATTTCTCAGTACATATTTTGTACAATTTTAGGTCTTTAACAATATAAATTATATATATTATATATATTTTAGGTCCATTTTTTATAGATTATAGAGATTTATGGATATCTAGAAAATCAATAATCTGGAATTTTACTTTAAATATTTCATGTATTTTCAAAATTAAATGAATAAATTGTTTTTTTACAATGTAAAATAAATTGCTTTTAATAAATATAAAATATAGCCAATCTTCGAAAAAAAAAACTTTAAAAAGTTTCTTTTTAAACTTTAAACTTACTGTACTGATTGTAAATTAATAATAAATTAACTAAATTAGTAAATTATTTTGAATGTGAAATTTACAAAATTTATTATGAGGCCCTTATTAGTTCAAGTACTTGGTGATATTATGCTATCAATTCAGATAATGTAATATCGAGTTCTCATAGTATAAAGTTTTATCCAAATAGATAGCTGAACATGGTTCTTCGACTTTATCTGTTCGTCTCAGTTTGCCTCATTTTACATTTGCTTACCAATGTAGACATACTCGTCCTTCCACAAGGTATTTTGTCCTTCAACAAGGTACTTCAACAATTGCATCTTCATGAGCAATCGACCATATGTATATTAAGATTATGTTGAGTCATGTTGTACCGAGAATTAATTTATTATTAACAATAATATGCTCCGTTAAACATCTAAAAAAATGTCAAACTGTTAACATCAGACAATACAAGTCACCACATATGACCCTATTACAGAATATTGTAAATATGATAGTAGATGTCGATGTTGATATCAACGGTCTGAATATTATGGGTTCCTTTTCTACTAATGTTACTTACCTCATTATTATTTTCCGAATTTAACCATTAAATCGAGGATTATCCACGAGGGAATGATACGTCGGTCGCACCGTAAACATATTCTGCTAACTGAAATTGTGATAGTGGTTCAAGATGAGTATCTATCAGGACGGAGTCATATTTCAGGTAAGATCGTAAGTCGGGGAATACGATCATATTCTTCGTTGTTAATGTGCCTAGAAGTTAGATAGCGGGTAGATACAAACCTATTTGCATTATTTTTCATCTTGACTCTAGCATATTTCAAATTAATATAAATGAGCTCTGCTAATTCGATTAGACTTTGAAACTTACAGGAGCGATTAAACTTCTTTACTAAAACAGTCCAGGGATAGAACGTGAATATTATGGGTTTCGTTTTCTACTAATGTTACTTACCTCATTATTATTTTCCGAATTTAACCATTAAATCGAGGATTTTCCATGAGGGAATGATACGTCGGTCGCACCGTAAACATATTCTGCTAACTGAAATTGTGATAGTGGTTCAAGATGAGTATCTATCAGGACGGAGTCATATTTCAGGTAAGATCGTAAGTCGGGGAATACGATCATATTCTTCGTTGTTAATGTGCCTAGAAGTTAGATAGCGGGTAGATACAAACCTATTTGCATTATTTTTCATCTTGACTCTAGCATATTTCGAATTAATATAAATGAGCTCTGCTAATTCGATTAGATTTTGAAACTTACAGGAGCGATTAAACTTCTTTACTAAAACAGTCCAGGGATAGAACGAACTAGTCTAACAAACAACAATCATTACTTTACTTTCATTTGAACGTGGATATTCGATCGCACAACAGCGATCTTACAGAATCCAAAGAGTCAGGCAAAGCCATTTATCAATTTATGATATGTTGTTCAAGTCTACGCAAGGGCAAGATTATGTTCTTCCAAATTATACCGTTATATCTTTTCCCATGACTATCGCCACAAAGATTATTTAGACTAGAATGTTAAGACGATCCCATGATGGTGCAAACAATCCTCAAAGTAACGAGATGTAAAAGATGAGTCCCTGTAGGAATGGATCGATTATCGGTAACTGAATATAGCGAAGAGCTTAGTTAGACATTTCTTGACAGTGTTAGTTGATGCAACTGAGAAGGAAAACCAAAATGTAATCTACTATACTCATCCACCATTAGCCTGTCATAATATTGAATTTTCGGACATGCACTACAGCCCTTACTAGAAAAAGTGTCTTGATTCTAATAAATACTTACAATTTTTCCTGTCAGTTCCAAATTTTTTTGCCAGTTCCAGATTTTTCCTGTCAGTTCCAGATTTTTCCTGTCAGTTCCAAATTTTTCCTGTCAATTTAAGATTTTTCCTGTCAGTTCCGTTTGTCACGCTCGCGGATTGTGCTTAATCTCTCGATAAAAAGTCATGCCTAAAAAAGCGCGATCTCAGATCCCTGTTCCTGATCAAGCATCTTCGACATCGGATTGCGATGATCGTGATACAAGTTTGGAAGTTGGGTGCGATTGTAAAGATTGTGACGTATGGACCTTTTTTGAGTTAAAACATCTGCGCGTTCGGTGCATCAAAGTATACCGTCTACATGTGGTTTTTGTGCATTAGCAAAACTTTCACAGCTATCAGGCTCATCCACTTTTGTTTCATACGTCTACTCAGACCAATAAAGTTTTGACGTTTCCCTCGCATCAACACCTGATTTCGCATCGTATAATCCCATTATTAAACCTTCTCTTGCACACACTCCTCGTTCAACTTACGATAAAACTTCCATTCATCTTCATCATCCTAGCGAGGCAAACATTAAAGCTGTTCATCTCGTACCTCCTATTTTCTATTCCTTCCCATCTAAAAACATCTCATACTTCTTTCTTCGCTTCACGCACTTCTTATTCTACCTCCCCCGTATCACTACTCAATACTTTTCATTCTTCGGTCAAAATCATCTCCAGTAACATCTCCGATCAACCGATTCAACATTCCACTTCTGTCACACATGGTCCAACTTATCTTCAATCTCCATCGATATACCCTTGTCATTCCCATTTCTACTGCTCTTCTACCTATAATCCTACAAGCTCTGTCCGTCCAATACATCCACGTAATCGTTTTCTTCGCGCGATCGCTGTATTATCATATTTAACTTAAAGCTTCCAGAATCTACTCTTCCACAATCTTGCCTCGATGAAGATGTATCTGCTTTCAAGTATATGCTAACTACCATTCTTTCTAATGATAATTCATCTTTTTTCAATAATATCGCTCCTGTATTTTTTATTCGTTTAAGCAAATCCACTAAATCTATTCATCTTAGTACTTCACTCCTTAAATCGTTTTCCGATATAGTTCACATGATTCCTTAGTACTCTCCCAACGCTTTAAACTTGTTACCACTTCATTTACTTGTCGTATTTATCCTAACCGCTCCCTTTTGATATTGCCCAACTCAATTTTGCTCGCAGTGAAAAGCATCGACGTGAAACAAACGGTGAGTCATCCTTATCAATCCGTCAAATCAACGAAAATTTTCACGTCTTACATACGAGGCCGAAAATCCGATGGCGTCCCGTCTCTCGCCCCTGTCTTTTTTGCTAATCGACCTCGCTCCTTAGCATACTTTTCGTCTTAGTATTTTCAACACTCACTCTATTATTCATAAAGCTGATATGCTTCTCGATATCTTCGATCAATTATCTATCGATATTCGCTGCATTACCGAATCCTAGCACGCTGACTCCGACGATCTTGCTATTCGTCGTCTATGTCGCTCTGGTTGTTCTGTAGATTAAATTAACTCGTCCAATTGTTTATCAAATATCTACTGCTTCTAACAATGGCGGTATTGTTGCTAATACTCGTCACCCAACTTCTTTGCGTAAAATTAACGCTAACATCCATTACACTTCGTTCAAATTACTCATATGCAGATTATCAACTCCTTTCCCTCTGAAACTTGTGATTATATACCGTCCAGCCTCAGCTGCCATCTCACGTATGTTCTTAAACAACCTTGCCGATCTTTTTACTCACTCTTCATTGTCTTATACTCTTTCTTTTGTACTCGGTGACTTTAATATTCGTCTTGATCGTCCGGCTGACTCTGACTCTATCACTTTAACTAATCTTTTTTCTAATTTTAACTATAAATTACTTTCAACAAGCCCAACTCATATTCTCGGCGGTGCTCTCGACATCATTGCTTTTCCTAAATGCTTCAATGACTATGCCTCTTACTCGTCCCCATCCCCATTCTCCTTCTTCCCCTCCAAAATAAGCTACTCCAAGTCGACCCTGGAAATTTTTCGATATACAATTTCTCTGTTCAGCCTTACAAAATTCTTCACTTTTTTCGCTTCCACTTAATTATCTTTACCCCGATGATCTCTGCATTCTATTTGATTCTGAACTTTTGACTATCCTCAATCACATTCTGCCTATTCGACCCAACGTTCTCAGCGATTGCGCCATGCTTTCTGGTTCGATCCCGACTGTTGTCTTTATAAGCGTCGACTCTGTCACACTTTTCGTGTTTAATCGTTTTCTTAAACATTATCCCAGCATACTCACTCCAAATCTCCGTGCTTCATATCTTTCTCTTCGCCATTCCCATCTCATTCTTATGGGTACTAAGCGTACTCTCTTTTGGCGAAATCAACTCAAGTCATCTTCCAACTCTAAATCTAATTGGAAAATCTTAAATTCAATTCTTTCAAGATCATCTACCCCTTGTAACATATATTCTGATGGATTTTCTTCCTATCTACAATCTAAGCTATCTAATTTACTTTCTATTCTACCCATATGCCCCTTGTATCCTCTTTTCTCTTTAAATACTTCCCTCCCGGAGTTATTCCACCTTCTTCCCTTTCATCTGATGAAGTTTCTTCGGTTCTTCTGTCATTACTTATAAAACATCTCCTTCTGACCCAATTCCCACTCACATGCTTAAAAATATCGGCTCATCTATCTCACCCTTCCTAACCACATTGTTCAACTTGTCTATTCGTAGCCGCACATTTCCTTTCTACTAGAAATACGGCACTGTTCGTCCTCTCATTATAAAGCAATCTCTCGACTCCTCACTAACATCTTCATACCGTCCTATTTCACTTCTCCCAACCCTCTCTAAACTCCTTGAGCATCTCGTTCTTAAGCAAGTTAATACATATCTCTTTTGCTCCAACTCATTTCCTCCCTTCCAAGCTGCTTTTCGCTCTAACCATCTACTGAAATTGCATGTCTTAAAGTTTATAACGACTTACTCATATCGCGCGATCATAAATTATGTAGTGTCATAGTTTCTCTTGATCTATCGTCTGCTTTTGACATCGTCGATCACTCGATTCTTCTCCATCGTCTTCGTCATAATTATGGCTTCTCTTTACCCACTGTAGCTTGGTTTTCTTCATATTTATCAAACCGTACTTTTCGAGTTTGTTCTAACTGTTATCTTCCCCTTCTTCCTCCATCCCGTCCGATGTTCCACAAGGCTCCGTATTAGGCCTATGCTTTTCTCTCTTCTTATCGGTGATTTGTCTTCGATTTTTCATAAATTTAACCTCCTTGTTATGCAATATGCTGATGACATTCTCATCTATGCTAATGCACATGTTTATCGTATTCACGATCTTAGTGCTTCTGCTTCCGACTGTCTTGCCTCAATTTTCAATTATCTTTCTTCTCTTCGTTTTATTATGAATTCTAATAAATTCAAAATAATGTTGATCCTTCTTCGACGCCCCGGCTTAGAACCTATCTCCGTATCATTAAATTCTACAATTCTTCCTATCGTTGACAATCTCGTTTTCTTAGGCTTCCATTTCGACAACCGACTTTCACTTAAATCTTTCGTTAGAGATAAAGTACGCTCATCTATAAAGTACGCTCAACTCCGCCATGGCAGGTTCCAAGCCCGTGCTGAGAAAGAAGGAGGGTAGTATAAACAAGACCCGTTTGCCAATTGGACCCAACGAAAGAACTAATTCGACTGTATGCATGAGCTAAATGAATATACTAAACGACCAATCTAAACAAACGGACTTTACGAACGATTTAAACAAACGGTCTGAACGAACGGTCTGAACGAACGGATAGAACGAACAGATTGAACTAACGGATTGAAGTAACGGATTGAACTAACAGATGGAACGAATGAACTGAGCGATCGAACTGAGCGAACAATATATACGAATGGACTGACCATTCACACTGAACTCTACTGCTAAATTATATTAGTGGGCTTGTGAGCGCGCCGTTCGCACGCATTTGCCACTAAAAAATAAATTTATCTTTATTATTATTTATCTACCTTGATTCTCCGCAACCTACGTCGAATTCGTAGATTGATCGATTTCTTTTCTTGTATGACTCACATATTCTTTCCTTTTCTCAAGACTTGATTACTGTCTTAGTCAATTTTCCAGCTCACCTAAATCCACTCTTCTTACACTACAACGCATCGTAAACACAGCCGTCCGAATTCTCCTCTGTCTTCGTCGTTTTGATCATACATCTCACCATCTTGCTTCTCTCGATTTGCCTACAATTTATTCTCGTGTTCAAATTCGTCTTCTTCTCATTGCTTTCCGCCTTGTAACTTTTCATGCTCCTTCATTTCTAAACCTTCCTTTTCTCGACAATTCTGGTCCTGATTACTGTTCTTTGCGTAATCAAAGGTGTTCTTATATTGGTGTTCTTATACACCAATCAACCTCAATGCCGTGTTTCAAACGCTAAATCCGATCACATTTAAACAATTTAAGAAATTTATTTGACTTTCTGTTTTTTAGTGAACTTGTAAGCGTTCAGTTGATACGCATTTGCCACTTTAAATAAATTATTATCGTTAAAAAATGGAGTCCATTAAAATATTTTACACAGGAAAGATCAAAAAAGTAAATATTGATGGACCTATATTTGAACGAATATGTTTGGAGGCCAAATTTGCGCCTCAATAGTTTACATCGTTTTGGAAAATTTTTGAATGACAAAGTGTTATTTTAAGTTAAAGCATTTTATTCAAATAATTTATTTTTGGCATTGCAATGATGAAAACCTAAATTAAACAAGTCATCCATAATTGAACATTATATTTCTCTTAGAATAATATGAAAAAATCTGTGTCCATAATGGAACAATTTTAGAAAAATATTGGATCAAGGAAAAAATAATGCCAAACAAGCATAAAGAAAAAATAAATGCCAAAACATTAATAAAAATTTTATTTAATATAATTATAAATGGAAAATCAAAACAAATTAAATTAAAACTTTATAAAACTAAAAATATCGTAAACTAAATTATATTAATTATGATATAATAAAGTTTTTTATTTAATATAATTACTTGATCCGACATTTGGATCATGGGGGAAATAATAATAATGTAGTGATTTATTAAAGCCACTCCGCCTTTCGGCTTGGACATATAAAAAAGATTATAAGATAACAAATATAAAGTCAGAACAGTTGTCTTTCTTCTTATTTCTTGAGCTGCTTAAAATTTCATTGATTGGCTCGAATTGATTGTACGTGACACAGGTACGCATCGTCAGCCGAAATAAGCCTATAAGCCTACCCCACTTCAGCGTATCTATTGTTTTTAAAGATAAACAAGACAAATGAGCACAGGAAAATACATGTAAGAGTGATGAGCATGATGTGTTGCAAAAACAGCATACACAAGTTGATGATCGTTCATGTATGATTCTTCCTTTTTTACAGAACCTGGGGTGATATCCGTCAAGCGAAGCTCTCCAGATTAAAGTGCGCTTACTTGCGAGAGGGCTACGCCAAGCTGTTTGAAGAAAATCAGGAGTCTGATATATATTCTGATCAAGTTTAAGTACTTTGCCGTCGAATAAATTTAGATTTTTAAGAAAACCATCAGTCAAAGGAAGATTCATCTCTTTCTGCAATGAAACTGATAAAGGAGGCAACCTTGCTAGAACTTGAACAGCCGTGGATGAAGTTTTTGGAGATACGCCTACCAACCTTTTTATAAATCTTGACAGGCACTTATCTAACTGGTAAAAGTTTTCTGAAGTCAAGTCTACCCAGATACAAGCTAGTCCATATTGTAGTCTTGGAAGCAACATTATATAAAAATATCGTAACCCTGCCTCAAAAGATAATTTGCCTAGTTCGGACAGTCCAGATGTTGCCTTCACAATTTTATCACATTTAAGTTCAAAATGTTGATAAAAAGACCATCTAGCTGTGATTAACATTCCAAGATACAGATACTTCGATTCAAAATCGAGCGGAGCGTCTTGATAGCATAGAATGTCCGACCGACTTAGTCGACCTCCTCTTCGGAACTTAATTACCTTAGACTTTTCACGGTTCACTCGAATACGATTAGTAAAACAGAACGCTGAGAGCGAGTTTAAAGCTACTTGGGCATTAGAAATAGATTTGGAAATAATAGCAAGATCGTCTGCATATAATACACATGAAATATCTAAAAGATTGTAACTTAGACTGCTAGAAAGATCAGCAATGAATAAACTGAATAACAAAGGACTTGGAGGGTCGCCCTGAAGGACACCACGATTGGCAAGAAACTCATTCAAATAATTTATGCCGTCAAAAATGCGACGAACGTTTGGTTGCAAAATAGAATTCAATAAAAAAAGAATAGGACCGCCTAAACCTACACTACGCGCTAACTTTTCTAAGAGAAGTTTTCTATCAACTGAGTCGAAAGCTTTTTGGAAATCAATAAAAATAACATAAATAGATCGATGTTGTTAAAATGCGTCTATTACAAATCGTCTAACAGTGTTTATTGCATCTGTCGTTGATCTATTAGTTCGAAAACCATTCTGCTCTTCTGGGAGAGAATCATGACAATGTTGAATTAATCTGGAAGCAATAACGTGTGTTAAAAATTTATAGCAATGATTCAGAAGTGTAATTCCACGATAGGAGTTTTCTGATTCTGGGTCGCCTTTACTTACCACAACAAAGCAACAATGTAAATCATGTGTCGAGAAGGTGTGAACGGAACAGGAACAGGTGTTTGAATGCGATAAAGTAGGAAGCCCGGTGAACGTCGAGTGAGAGCTGATTCCAAGCGAGTGGGGCGGCGACGAAGAAGGATCGGAGACCGTAGTTGTTGGAGTAATTGGGAACGTGGAGTAAGAGGGTATAACGGGAACGCAGCGATAGCGAGGTGGGGTGAGTGTCGTTTCAGAAAGGAAGGTTGATGAACGATGGGAAGCCGACAGCGATGAGACGAAAAGTTACGAGAAAAAGGCGGAGTTTGATGCGGATGTTGATGGTGGGTCAGGAGAGTTGGGCAAGATATGTGGATGTGTGGCCGAAGCGACGGAGACGAAAGAGCACTCGAACGGCGGAGTTGATTATGCGTTGTAGTGGTAGGATGATAGATTTTTGTGAATTGGCGAAAAGGCTAAGGCGGTAATCGATTTTAGGGAAAAAAAGCTATGAAAGAAGAGACATACAAGAACGGAAGTCGATAAAGGGACGGATACTGTAGATGTCACGGAGAATTAAGTCAGACGAGCGGACCTTGTCACGGACGAAGGGTTTAAGGGAAAGGTGATTATCGAAATGGAAGCCTAATAAAATGAGATTGTGTACTATGGGGATGATCGATGAGGCAAAATATACAGTGGGATGAGATATGTTTGGTTTACGGGGGGAGGATCCACATTATTTTAGATTTGTCGGGGTTTAGAACGAGATCGAGATTGGAGAGACGTTCGTAGATAGAAGAAAGACAGTTGGAGGCAGAAAATACGATATCGTATTTTCTGCCTCCAACTGTCTTTCTCATCAGTTCACCCAGCAAAAGAGAGAAAAGCAGGGGACCTAGGACTGAACCTTATGGGACACCGCAAACGATAAACAAGGTTGTGAGAAAAAGCGATATCGATGAGCATATGGATTTAAGTATGTGGGTAGGTAGGGAATCGGCAGGTGAGGTTTTGCTGGACAAGGACATGATGACATATGATACTTCGGTAGGTGAGACACAGGGAAGATGAAAGAGTTCCGGGAGGATGAGGCATGGCGAGTAGCAGTGAGTTACAATGGAGAAGGAGTTGTGACAGAGCAACGTGGATACTTTGGTCTGCAGAAATGATGAATAATCATCAGGATTGATGTTGCAAGACGAAGAGGAGCGAGCAAGGATTGAGTTAAAAGTATGCTAGAGAGACTTGGGGTTTAATGAAGTGTTGATTTTATGCTGTCAGACGGAGTTGCATTTGGTACGTAGTAGGTGGAGATGAGACTGGCGAAGAGCAAGATAGGAATCACGGAGAGACGGAGTGAGCGAGCGGATATCACGTCTGAGAGAGCGGTGATAGACTCAAAAAGCATGACAGAGTCGACGCTTTGAGAGTTGGCGTTGAATGTCAAACCATAGGGCATGGTGCAAGCGACGGTGTTGGTGAGGCTTGAAGGGCAAGAGAATATCGAGAATGGATGTGAGTTCATAGTCGAAAATAAAGGCGAGATCGTGAGGAGAGGAATATGTTATTGTGAGATAGGATAGAGAAGATTTGAGTATGGCAGAGCGGAAAAGGGAGAGGTCAAGATTTCTTCAAGGGCGACGTAGGATTGTAGGAGTGTGGTTGTGAGTAAGATCAAGTGTGACGAGAAAGTGATCAGATAGACCAGAATCGAAGATGGACAGTGAGGTGTAGGCAGCAAAATGATCGGGGACAGCGATGATGTCGAGTGTCTCGCCAAGGATAAGTGTAGGGGCAGTGGAGATGGCTAGACAATTGCAATTGTCTATGAAATGAAATTGTCTTGCAATTGAAACTTTAATTCGATCTGATATCGGTTGGGACATTTTTGTACACGAATTGACTACTGAGGTAAAACTTATGAAGTTTTATTGGACTTAATCTACAACACAAAATGATTCAATGATAAACAAAGTTATGACAATCACCCCGTCTTAATTTTTGCAAAATATGTTCTTCATCAGACATAGTCATCGAGATGCCTGGGCCTTCTTCTCAGTCTTTTATTGAGACTGTACGCATTGCTTGTATCCTCGTTGTTTGAGCATGTTGAAGATTCCACCTCGGCTTAGAGCATGTTGCCTTTTTGACCTTTTGGCATCCCATAATCGTCACTAGAATCCGTAGGAATCGAAAATGCATTTTCGAAATATGTGTATCGCTGCTTCAGTAATCGTCTGCGATGTGAACGTCGGATGAGTCTTTGCTATTAGACACGTCTTTAGTCAACAAATCAGTCTTCTCGTTTCCTTTAGGCTGTTCCGTTAATTCCACAGAAAGAAAAGTCGGATCCATTTCATTCTTATCTGTACCTTCAGTACCGTCGTTCGCTAAATCCGGAGCGAGGTCTCTCAGAGATACAACCGCTTCTAGGCCATTGGGATACTGAACGAGAGCATATTTTGGATTTATCAACAAAAGTTCAGCTTGATCTACCAAGGAATCGAATTTAGACCTGCGATCGTGCTTTCGTACCAGGACCGCTTCGGACTCCAGTAGCCAGTTCGGAATTGAAGTGCCCTGAACACTTTTGCGAGGAAAAGAGAATAAGCGATCGTGCGGTGTTTCGTTAGTCGCGGTTGATAAAAGTGTTCGAAGGCTGTTCAATACGTCGGACAGAATGCATTCCCATGATGATATGGGCATTGATCGGCTCATGAAAGAAGTAGTAATAGCAGTCCAAATAGTTCCATTGAAACGTTCGCATTGTCCGTTGCCTCTTGGATTGTACGCTCTCTAGTACTGCTGGCAACGCCTTGCTCATTTAGAAGATGCTGAACTTGTTTTGACAGAAAAGAAGTTCCTCGATCACTGTGGATATACTCGGGACATCCGAAAATTGAAAATATCTGACTTAGACAGTGACATACGATAGTCACAGAAACATCTTTGCACGCAAAAGCGAAAGGAAATCTAGTGAACTCATCAACAACTACAAAGATATATGGATTAACAGACTTACTCGGCAACGGACCCTTGAAGTCGACGCATAGTCTCTCGAAAGGCCTGGTAGCGCGAATAACGTGATGTTGAACAGACAGAAATCTAGGCTTACATCGGTTACATGCTGAGCAAGTGTTGACGACTCTCTTTACGTCTTCGATTGAGAAGGGCAAATTTCTAGATCAAACATAATGGGCGAGTCGGCGTACTCCTGGATGACACAATTACCGTGGATTTGGCGAAGTTCGTTTACTGAATGAGTGGATGCACACATGCGTGAAGTGCATCAGCTGAGCAATTTTGATTACCAGGCCTATATGAGATGGAAAAGTCATAACAAGCAAGTTCAAGTTTCCATCGTTTGATTTTCTCATTCTTTATCTTGTTTCGGCGCGCAGGCTGGAAAATGAAGCTTACTGACTTCTGGTCAGTGATAATTAAGAAATGTCTGCCAATCAGAAAATGACGCCATTTCTTGAGTGCTTCCACAATTGCATGAGCTTCTTTCTCCACTGAAGAGTACTTTCGCTCACTCTTAGACAAGGTTCTTGATAAAAAGGCGATGGGTCGCCAATCTCCGTTTAGAGTAGCCGCGATGCAAACATCTGAAGCATCCGTTTCAACAGTGAGTGTTTTCGTGTCATCAATATGGTAGAAAGCGGCCTTCGCTATATCTTGTTTCAATTCTTCGAAATGTACGGCAGCTTCAGTAGACATTGGAAATCGTACCACGTCATTGAGAGGGGCAATCTTGCTTGAAAATTTTGGAATCCATGAAGAGTAATAGGCAAAAAGTCCAAGAGCCCGTTTCAATGATGTTTAATTAGACGGAAGAGGTAAGTAGCGAAGAGCTGTCAAATGATCAGGATCTGATCTGACTGTAGTTTTCCTTGGGATACTTGATAACCGAGAATTTTTATATCCGTTTTACAGAGTTCGCATTTGTCAGGATTATAAGTTAATCCAATCAGTTAATCCATCTCGTCAAATTTCGCCAAATTCTCATTATGATCCACTTTTGTACGTCCACAAACTGTAATGTTAGCGAGATATGCGAAAGTATGTTTTAATCCATGCACCTCTATTATTCGATCCATTGCTCTTTGGAAACAAGCGACAGCATTAGTCAAGCCAAACGGCAACCTTTTAAACTGATAAAGCTTGCCATCAGCTTCAAACCCCGTGAATATTTTGTCGTTTTTATGCAGTTGGATTTGGTGATAGGCAGACTTAAGATCTATAGCGGAAAAATATTGATATCGGCTAATTTTAGAGACTAGTTGCGGAAGGTTAGGAAGTGGATAAGCGTCTAATGACGTAAATTTATTTATAGTTTGTGAATAGTCAATAACCATACGATGACGATGTCTGTCAGAACGCGCGACTCGTACTTGAGCTCGCCAGGGTGAACTACACGGCTCGATAACGTCGTCTTTAAGCAGCTGCTGGATTTCAGTTCTGATGAACTTGCAGTCTTCGTGATTGAATTTTCTGAAACGGATAACAATTGGCTTCGTATCGAGAGAAAGATGCTGGAAATGTCGAACAGGGTCAACGTTGATAGACTTGAGAAAAGCAATAACCAGATCGGATTGACTACCACCCATGCATATTTTCACGTTCCGGTGGCGTACCATAAACTCTATTGTGAGGGTAGATTCGGTACATAAATCGTTTAGAATATCAAATTTGACGTATTCGTAAACTCGATTGAGATACCAATCGTTACACTCACTTCACTATTAGTATACGTTTTGAGATTGTTAGTGGCCATCGTCACATATTTGCTTAATTTTTTGATGGAGAGATTCAACCGTTTTGCTGTTTCAGACCGCATAAAATTTCCGTAACTGCCTGTATCAAAAAGACATTGCACTCTATGCTGATTAATTTGAATAATGTCGACAACTTTGCTATCTCGACAGGTATATGCCAGTGTCGCGATATGTATGCCAGTATTCTTGAATTTCAAAGATTGACAAACTCTACCGAAATGCCCAACTTTCCCGCATCGACGACATGTAGATTCCTTTGCCGGACAAAAAGACCTTTGGTGCTTTACTGATCCTCCGTAGAAAAAGCATTTTCACTGTGATTTCGTCGTGTCAGCAATATGATTAGACGAACATAAATCCACATTTTCACGCATTTGAGGACTTACTTATTTGCGGTGTAGGTCGTCTGTTATATGGGCTACGCGCTAAAACGGTTGTTCGATAATAGCTGAACGCTTTTCAGCCATTTCCATAGCATTGGATCGGTCGCATGCTATCGAAAATTGTAGATGGGTATTTTCCAATAATCTCTCGTATCCTTGATAGTGATTCCTATCACTATCAAGGATACGTCTTTCCGTGATTCCTATCTTGCACTTCGCCGGTCTCATCTCAACGTACTACGTACCAAATGCAACTCCTTCTGGCAGCATAAAATCATCACTTCATTCAACTCTAAGACTCTCTGGCATACTTTTAACTCAATCCTTGCTCGCTCCTCTTCGCCGTGCAACATCAATGCCAATGATTATTCGTCATTTCTCCAGACTAAAGTATCCACGTTGCTCTCTGACACCCCGGTCTCCATCCTATCACACTCTGCCCAGTCTAATATCATCCTTCCGTAACTCTTTCATCTTCTCCCAGTCTCACCTACAGAAGTATCATCTGTCCTCATGTCCTTGCCCAACAAAACCTCACCTGCCGATCCCCTGCCTACTCACATATTAAAATCTATATGCTCATCGATATCCCCATTTCTCACAACCTTGTTTAACTCGTCCATCCGCAGTCGTATCTTCCCTTCACACTGGAAATCCGCAATCGTTCGTCCCCTCCTTAAGAAACAATCGCTCGACCCCTCCCTTCCTTCTAGCTATCGCCTCATTTCACTACTCCCTACTCTTTCTAAGCTCTTAGAACGCCTCATCTTAATACAAATTAACGCTTATCTCTCCTCATCCAATCTGTACTCTCCTTTCCAATCCGCTTTCCGCACTAATCACTCGACAGAAATCGCATGCATAAAAGTGTACAACGACTTACTCATTTCTCGAGACAAGGCTCTATATAGTGTTCTCATCTCCCTCGACCTCTCCTCCGCATTCGACATTGTCGACCACTCCGTCCTCCTTTCTCGCATTCGTTATGATTACGGCTTTTCTTCCCCCTACGTAGCATGGTTCGCCTCATATCTATCCGACCGTTCCTTTCGCGTCTGTTCTAATTCATCATCCTCCCCTCCCATCCCTATTTTTTGCGGGGTCCCACGAGGTTCAGTCTTAGGTCCCCTGCTTTTCTCTCTTTTGCTTGGCGATCTCTCTCCATTTATCAAACCTTACTCCTTTAACGTCATGCAATACGCCGATGACATTCTAATCTATGCTCATGCACCCGCACATCGCATACACGATATCGGCATTTCTGCCTCCAACTGTCTTTCTTCTATCTACAAACGTCTCTCCAATCTCCATCTCGTTCTAAACGCCGAAAAGTCCAAAATAATGTGGATCCTTCCCCGTAAACCAAGCATATCTCCTCCCATTGTATCTTTTGCCTCATCGATCATCCCTATAGTCCACAATCTCACTTTCTTAGGCTTCCATTTCGATGATCACCTTGCCCTTAAACCCTTCGTCCGTGACAAGGTCCGCTCGTCTAACTTAATTCTCCGTGACATCCGCCGTATCCCCCTTATCGACTTCCGTTCTTGTATGTCTCTTCTTTCATCGCTTCTTTTCCCTAAATATCGATTACTGTGCCTATTTCGAATTACTTAAATCAAATCATCAAACGAATACGTCAACATGTTCGGCTTCGCTACTATGCGTCTGTAAACGCCGAAACCTGATAACATAGCAATTTTTCCTGATGACAGGAGAAATGTATTCCATTGTATTCCATATCTCTTGTGTTTAATGTTGTACAGTAGGGCACTTATAATTCTATAATTAAAATTAAATCAAAAACTGTAAATAAATTATTTAATTATTTAAATTGAAATTTATATTTCAATTTAATTATATAAATTGAAAAAACAATTCAATAAAAGAAAAAAGTAATTTATTATAAATAATTCAATAAAACAAATAAATTGAGAACACTACCTAATGAGGCGTACATTTCTTTTAAATCTTCGATGCTGATAAACCCATTACGATCACCATCAATCATATTAAAAGCTTCCTTAAATTCAAGAATCTGGGATTTGTCAAACATAGCAAACACATTTGACGTTGCTCTTTGTGGTCTCTTTAATGTTCTAGGCTTCTTTTGCGGCATTGTTTTCTCAGATTAAATCGGGCTTTATTCTATCTTTACTTTATCTGAAATTTATTGTTTTAGATCAAAAATTACTTTACTTTATCTGACATGTATGGTTTTAAATCAAAAATTAAAAAATAATTTATTTTCTTATAAAATAGCTATCAATGCTTTATCAAAATGGTCTATCCGAAAATCTCACCTACCGAAGTATCATATGTCATCATGTCCTTGCCCAACAAAGCCTAACCTACAGATCCCCCGTTTACCCTCATTCTTAAATCCATACGCTCATCTATATCTTCTTTTCGCACAACCTTGTTTAACTCGTCCATCTGTAGTCGTATCTTTCAATCACACTGGAAATCCGCCATCGTTCGTCCTCCTCTTTAAGAAACAATCGCTCAAACCCTCACTTCCTTCTAGCTATCGCACTATTTCACTACTCCCTACTCTTGCTAAGCTCTTAGAACGCCTCATCTTAATAAAGATCAACGCTTATCTTTCTCTTCATTTAATCTGTACGATCCTTTCCAATCCGCTTTTCACCCTAATCACTCCACAGAAAAGACCTCTCATCGGCCTTCGACATCGTCGACCACTCCATCCTCCTTTCTTGCCTTCGTTATGATTACAGCTTTTTTTCATTCTTGGTAGCACGGTTTGCCTCAAACCTATCCGACCGTTCTTTTCTAGTCTGTTCAAATTCATCATTTTATCCCCTCATCCCTCTTTTCTGTGGGGTCCCACATGGTTCAGTCCTAGGACCCCTTATTTTCTATCTTTTACTCGCCGATCTCTCTCCGTTTATCAAACCTTACATCTTTAACGTCATGCGATACGCCGATGACATCCTCATATATGCTCATGCACACACATCGCATACACGATATCACAATTTCTACCTACAGCTTTTTTCTTCTATCTACAAACGTCTCTCCCATCTTTGTATCGTGCTAGACCCAGACAAGTGCAAAATAATGGATCCTTCGTTATTTTGTATAGCCTCCGTTATATTTTAGGTTGACGGTGGATCCTCCCCCGTCAACCTAACATATCTCTTCCCCCTGTACCTTTTGCCTCATAAATCATCCCAGTAGTCCACAATCTCACTTTCTTAGGATTCTATTTCGATGATCACCTTTCTCCTAAACCCTTCGTCCGCGACACGGTCGGTTCGTCTAACTTAATTCTCCGTGACATCCGCCGTATCTGCCCACTTTTTCGACTTCCGTTCCTGTATGTCTCTTCTTTCATCGCTTCTTTTCTCTAAAATCGATTACTGCCTTAGTCTTTTCGCCAATTCTCCAAAATCCATCATCTTACCCTACAACGCATAATCAACTTCGCCGTTCGTGTGCTCTTTCGTCTCCGTCGCTTCGGCCACACATCCACATATCTTGCCCAACTCTCCTGGCCCACCATCCACATCCACATCAAACTCCGCCTTCTTCTCGTAACGTTCGTCTAATCGCTGTCGGCTCCCCGTCGTTCATCAACCTTCCTTTCTTAGACGACACTTTCCCCGCCTCGCTATCGTTGCGTTCCCGTCATACCGTCTTACTCCACGTTCCCATTTACTCCAACAACTATGGTCTCTGATCCTTCCTCGTCTCCACCTCACTCGCCCGGAATCAACTCCCTCTCGACTTCTGCCGCACTCCCTCCTTTATCACATTCAATTGGTCGTCTAGAAGTGACATGGTGACTGAAATCGTGAATCGAAATCCAGTCTATCAAGCAACACCATTTAGTATAAATGCCGTATTTCGTAAGAAATCCTGGAGCGTTGTCTACTCAACACATCCGTGCACTACTATTATACTTGCCGTATCCATTAAGGATCCAACGAGTGCAGCGACAATTCAGCAACAACCTCTGCCTAGTGTTTAAGGATGGTCCGCACAGCAATTCGATCTGATTAAGAGCGTAATCCTCAGGCAATTAAGCAAAGTGTCGGAAACGCCTTTAATATATATTAAAGTCACTTCAGAATACTTTACATTTATCCACTATATTAGAAATGCTTAAATTAATATATTAATAATTTAATTAATATATTAATTAATATATAATGTATTATAATTATGGTAATGCATATGTTGATCTTATGTAATTTTTGCATCAGAATATATTTTATTTGGGGTGAAGAGTATATATATGTCGTTTGCGTTATGAATTATGATAATAATTAATGTTAATTAATTAATGATAATTAATGAATAGTCATTGATGACTGTTCGGAAAAGTCGGGCTTTGCGTGGTCACAATTTTACTTTAGCCCATCGCCGAGTTATACGCTCTAAAACTGTACAATTTGGACACCGAATTGTAGGTAAGTAGAACCGATTAAGTGAAGAAATTGTCAACTCAAGATTGGTTTCAGCATTAAAACATGAACTTTTTTGACTTTTGTTTGAGTCTTTCTTTTTTCTTTACTTTTTATTTTTTTAATGTGCAACTATGAGTTTTGTTCGTCTGTTTGTAGAAATAATATTTTTTTAAATTATTTGTCAATATAAAGCTGTGATTCTCAAACTGCGGTAGACCACCCCAAGAGGGGACTTCGAAAAATTTAGGTGCTCTGACATATAATGAGAAATCGGGGAAGTCTGGAAAATAACAATGGGCCTGGCGGATTTCGTAGAAAATATCATTTTTATTGATGAAACAATAAAAAAATTATTGAGTAATATCACAGTACAGCGAAGAATATATGAAATGGCGAGTGACGTAGACGAAAATATGCAATGAAGTGTCGTCAGGAGACATTATTGCTACTGATATTCCTGTTTCTGATTCAGTGTGTAACACAGTCAGTCGACGATAATATTTCTGTGGTGAAAATGTAAATTTACAATTGCGATGCCCTGCCAAGAATGTAACATGCAACAATTGTGTAAAAGTTGGGCATTTCGCTAAAGTCTATAAGTCCAAGTCCGAACATAATTCGTCAATTAATGCTGTTATTAAAAGTACGCTTTGGGAATCTTTGACCTCACTCAAGTCAAATGTGGTCGACATATCAGCAAACGGAGTAAGCATGCGAGCCCTAATCTGCACATATAGCGCACTTAACCTTATTAAGCAAGAAATCGCTGAAACGTGTGTTTGCCAAGTTTTGTCATCTATCATCAAGGTGTATATGGCTAACACATCTATGGTGACTACTATTTTTCGACGTACTATTATCACAACTATTTTGAATTCGCGGCAGTATGCGAATACATAGATGTTCTTGTCATTATTATGCTGTGATGTGATACTAGGCATGCCATTTTTACATCAAAATTCGGAGCTTGTCATTAAATTCGATAATTAGTGATCACAGTTAACAGTTGATGTCGTTACGAATGTGAAACTCGAACTTGTTGTAGTGTTTAAATTCCTTGTCATTGGCATTTACCCGATTGCAACAAATCCCGATGTAAGAATCTAAAGGAAGCCAAATTTATTGACGGCCAAATCAAGCAATTGCTTAAAGATGATATAATTGAATCGACCCATAATCATGAGAGTCCAATTTGTTGTTGTTCAAGAGATTTGAAAAAGAAGATTGTTGATAGACTACTTAAATACTATAAATAAGTATACATACCTGGACGAGTTCCCTTTTCCCAGATTCGACGATTTAATTGTCAATTATCTCCTTACTGCTTATTTAGCGAACTTGATTTAAAAAGCGCATATCATAAAGTTTCATTACACCCAAAAATAGATATTTTAGTGCTTTTGTCACAACGAGGAAAACATAAATAAATAAAGACTTTGTTAAATAATAAGTTCACTATTATAGTTAGTTACTACTAATAAGTTTAAAAACATCAGAAAGATAGAAAAGAAAAACAAAATGTCAGATCTTAATGTCGGCATTAGTCTTAACGGCCTCAGGTCCAATGGGGTCTGAGCCAGTCAGCCAATCCAACCCGCCGCATTCCGACTGAATCACCCGGGGTATTTCACCTTCCCCAACTAATAATCCAATCGATGTGGACTGTGCTCGGTAATGGCGAGATGAGGAGCTTAAGAAACCTCAATATTTGCTCTGTGGGACGTCCCCTTGAAAATAAGACTAATCCCGAGATCGCCAAAGTATCCACAGGCGCACTTGGGTTTTCCCATTCAATGACATGCTGAGTCCGTTTCATGGCCCACCTAGCTTTCTTCAGGATACGTTTGAGTCTATCCAGATTAGCTTTTTCCGACCAATTCACCGTAACGGTGAACCCCAGATATTTTACTCGACTCGTGAAGATAGGAAGTGGTTGAAGCTGCAAAATGGAGGAGGGTGCAGAGAGTGCTAATCTCTTAAGTTTCTTTTTTGGTGGTAGTGGCGCCATGAAAGACGACCAACTGCGATTTAGAGGATTTTAAATCAAGATTGAATGATTGCAACTGATCTTTTAATCTTAAAAAGAAACGGCTGATCTCGGAGACTACATCT
The DNA here is from genome assembly GCA_012934845.2 of Pomphorhynchus laevis. Lineage (NCBI taxonomy): Eukaryota > Metazoa > Acanthocephala > Palaeacanthocephala > Echinorhynchida > Pomphorhynchidae > Pomphorhynchus > Pomphorhynchus laevis. Next base: position 35,059 of record WNNJ02000190.1, read on the forward strand.
TTGCACATGCGTTCATAGAACAGTGCTGTGGTATCATCAGCTTATACCACTAGATGTTGATCGCGTTTGAATTTCTTGTATAGTTCAATGGCGGCAGCAAGATATAAGATTGGAGAAAGTGGGGAACCTTGAGGCACTCCCTTAATAGGGTAGAATTGACGTGCATAAGGGTCGTCTTCATAAAAGGATCGCTTTGTATACAACAATATTTCCACCCTGTTAACAATTCTCGCATGCAACCCAAGGAACCTGATATAAGAGACAACAAAATGAATGGAAATGCGGTCAAATGCTGCAGAATAGTAAAGCCAACAGCCACAGCAAGCTGATGGCTGTTGTCTCGACAAAACTGATGCACTTCACCTATTGCTGAATGGACCGAGCGATCTTTTACGTACCCATGAAAACCTGGTGGGATTAAATTTCGCCTACTTAGATGGTCGCAGATTTTACGCGCAAGCGCTTTTTAGTAAATGTGGATGAGGGAGTTTTGAATCGAAATGGGCCGCAGATCTTTAGGACATGAAATCGATTTCATTTTGGGTAAAACACGACGGCTGATATTAATGCAAGCTATGTCGGACGAGGAGGCTAATAGAATTGTGATGGCGACCTCCTTTCTCTGACTGTCTATCAAAGAGTGGCGCGTGGGATTTGAAGGTGCCCAGGAGTAATCCCTTGGAGTTAAGGATATCTGTAACATATAAGTCCATACTCCTTTAGTCACACCAAGGCGGGATTGGTTGGGTGATTGAATGGCTCCATAATTATGTAAGGATAGTGATTCCTCTAAAACTTTATCAAGTCCTATGCTATCAATCCAACCTAATGCTTTATCCTTCCAGTAGACAGACTTCTCTTTCTTGAATATATTCCAAAAGGAAGACTGATATGGGTTAAGGCGAGCAATGCTCACCCTATCCCTGTTCAGCTGGAACTATATCTAGTGCTTCAGTATTCGTTTGAGAGGGTCTGTCTGGTAGAAACAGAGAGATTGGGAAGGTGTAACATTTTGTCTAGGATCTTGAGTTTTGTTGGTGGGATTGTATAAACGACCTTTATAAGTAGTCGAAAGGTTCGCGGTAGTTTGCAATAAGAGGTAGGAATTAAATTCGGTCAAACTATCATTACCAATTATGGGGAAGAGTTGGATAGCTGCCTGAAAGAAGACCACTCTGATAGGATCAAAGTGGAACCTTCTCCTAAGCGACGTATCTTCCTCTATCCGCCAACGAATTAGGTCATGAGAGGTGGTCAAATTTTGGCGCGACTGTTCAGTGCAGATGAATTTTAACAACCACATCTTATAAAGCAATAAAATGTCAAGGAGTGAATTTGTTGTTGAGTAATGAAAGGTAGGAGATAGTGGTTTGTGAATAAGATAGTCGTTCCGTGCTTTGCCGAGTGCTGCATTAATCCAACGACCAGTTTTGTCATTGAAGTCACCAAGTACCATGTCATAACCACTACCCAATATGCGATCGAGGAGATCACGGTTCTTGTGATTTTCTCCCGGCCGTATATAGATATTGGCTATGCTGATGCTTACAGAGTGATATAACTAAACAAGACAGGGCTGAACAAGAGTAGTTTAACAGGAGGGAAGATCTTAAGGAGCATTTAACTAGAGTTAAAAGACTTTAATATGAAGAGGAGTGAGGTGGGGTTATGTACTGAGTAAAGTTGGTCTAGATGTGTTTCGGGATAAATCGAGTAATGTCCTGATGAGCCTGAGAGACTGCGTCTCCTGAAGGAGTATAATATCTGCATCTCTTTCAGAGAAGAGGCTAAGGGCAAAAGCATCTCCCGAATTCCACTGAAGAATATTAAGGAAAAGAGGCTCTCGATTACTTTGCATTGTGTTAAGTTAGCTGGAGTGAGATGTCTCCTCCTAGTCATAACCAAGAATGAGAAGGTTGCCCTTCTCACCCCCCCCATAGTTCATGGTATGGAACATATTGTAATCGTCTCGTTGATCAGTTTTTCAACCTGGGTCATCGCAGCTTGAATTCTTTCATCCACATATTTAGCCATGTCTAAATCGTTCGTCCTGTTATTCAGACTAGTACCAATAGTTGACGGCTCACAGGCTTTAGTGAAGCTTTTATGATTCCAGGTTTTTTTCTTGTGCCTCTGCTGATAATCCTAGAGCGTTCTGCATTTGCGCGACTACACTGGGTGGTCCTAATTACAGTTGGAGCACAGCGGTTGGTGTTGCAGTCGGGTAGATCAGCGAGTCAGATTCAGTTATTGTAAAGATTAAGTAATGTCTCATAAAGGGATTGAACTTTGAGTTTGAAAGACGAACCGCATCATCGACGGAGGCTTGGCCGAAGGCGAAGTGAATCGAAAGTCCTTTTTTGCCCTTACGAATCTAACATTGGCGATTTTGAAGTCATTTTCTAATGAGGTGACGTCCTCACTGGACAGGTATGTCGGAATGTTATTAATTTTAATCGACGCTTGTATTGGTTTGAAGATAACAACACATTGATCGAGGTAATTCTTATTGAAGAAAGTTATATATGCTTTGACGAGCTCATCAATGTAAAAAGAGGCTTTAATCTCAGTTTCGAAATACTTTACTGAGTTGAATGAGATTCTGTTCTTATATTGTGAAGCAAATATCCGTAGAAAAATATTAAGTTGTTTCTTTCCATAGGAATAATAATAGATTTTATTAATAATAAATAACATGCAGGATAAATAAATAGAATAAATACAATGATACAGTTACAGTCTAAATCTTCTTCATAGATAATTGACACTCTTCAAATGCAAGCCCGTTTTCTTCAGAATTATAGCCTCAAATCCATGGGGATCTGAGCCCCCCCCAACCAATCCAACACGCCGCCTTGCGACTGAACCACCCGGGGTCTTTCACCCCCCCCGAAGAGTCCAGTCGGTGCGGACTATGCTGGGTAAACGCGAGACGAGGAGCTTGAGAAACCTTAGTCTTTGTTCTGGGGGACGTCCTCTTGAAAAGAAAACTAATCCCGAGATAGCCCAAGTACCCCAGAGGCGCACTTGGGATTTCTCTTTCAATGACAGATGTTGGGCCCGTTTCAGGGCCCATCTAGCTCTCTTCAGGATACGTTTTAGTCTATCCAGGTCAGCTTTCGCTGACCAGCTCACCGTAATGGTGAATCTCAGGTATTTTACTCGATTTGTGAAGGTAGGGAGTGGTTGATTAGTCAGGATGGAAGATAGAGCTGAAAGTGCTAATCTCTTGAGTTTTTTCTTTGTCACAGGGGCGCCATTAAAGACAACCACCTGCGATTTGGAAGAGTTTAAAACAAGATTGAAAATGGGCAGCTGATCTTTTAATCTTGTAAAGAAATGGCTGATGTCAGAGACTACATCTTTGCACCTGCGTCCAGAGAACAGGGATGTGGTATCATCAGCATATACCACACTATGTTGATCGCGTTTGAATTTTTGGTATAGTTCAATGGAGGCAGCAAGATACAAGATTGGAGAAAGTGGGGAGCCTTGAGGCACACCCGTAATAGGATAGAACTGACGTGCATTAGAGTCGTCTTCATAGAAGAATCGCTTGGAGTACAGCAATATTTCCACCCTGTTAACAATTCTCGCAGGCAACCCGAGGGACCTGAGAGAAGTGATAACAAAAGGAATGGAAATGCGGTCAAATGCAGCCGAAAAATCAAGAAAGACAGCAACAGCAAGCTGATGACTGTTATCCTGACAAAACTGTTGCACTTCACCTATTGCTGAATGGACCGAGCGATCTTTTACGTACCCATGAAAACCTGGTGGGATTAAATTTCGCCTATTTAGATGGTCGCGGATTTTACGCGCATGCGCTTTTTCGTAAATGGAGATGAGGGAGTTTTGAATTGAAATAGGCCGCAGATCTTTGGGACATGTAATCGACTTCTTTTTAGGTAAAAATACTCGACGGCTAATATTTATGTTAGCAATGTCGGAGCGAGCAACTTTATGATAACCAGATTCTCCATGTTGGAGACTGTGTGAAGCTCCCCTCCGTTATACAGTCAAAAGACAAAATTTTAATAACCTGCATGCTTGAAATTAGCGATTTATCTTGAAAATTTCTAGAGCTTTGATGCTCCGATACTTGTTCGCACGTACGCATTTTTTCACAACTGACGAGGAAAACGTGTGGTGTTCTTTCCACACACATTGGATAGGAATTTAGTAAAATATTCGTCCGTAGAAAATTCGGCCTTAGCAATTATAAAGGATGTAAAGCATTGGAGACATTATTTGCATGGCCGAAAATTCAATATCATAACAGGCTAACAATCTGTTTTATTCATGATATCACAACAGACTAGTCGAATTAAAAATGGAAAGATAATGTGGTGGATATTAGAGCTATCCGCGTACCAATTCAAGATACCATACCGAGCTGGGAAGGAGAATTATGCTGTCCATATGCTTTCTCGTTAAATAATGTGTAATGTTGTCGACGGGCCAATGCAACACTTTATAAAACTAAGAACAACGGGAAATCAAAATGTAAGTACTAACACTTCATTATCAATAGCAGTTAGAACTGGCTTTCATTAGTCCTGATTTATGCCATCTTAACGAGATGCATGAGCCTGAGCTATGTGTAGGGTTTAGTAACCCTGTTACATATCAGGTACAGGCTTTCCCAGAGGTAATAAATGAACTTTTGGGAATTGATTCAGGCTCTGATATACATCAAACCGAATCGGCGCTTCCTTTGCCGGACGCCACTGATGAATTATTCGCATATGTAATGCTAGTGGAAATCTAATAATCAAAATCCAATTGGATATGGATTATTGGGTGACCAAAGCTGATTATGCGCTACATCAGCCGAGTTTTATGAGGAATGAACTATCGGAATCTCAAAGGACAGCTCAAGATTTACTTCTTGACTGGGCTTTCGAAACCTTTGAGTGGCAGAGCGGTAGGCGTAATGAGCAGTACAGTTATCAACTCCCTATAGCTCATGTTCCTGTCGATAATGTCGGAAATCTGATCCAACACTCCACGGGTAATGACCCCGGGATGATGCAAGCGTTTTGCTCGGTGTTACTGGACTTGTTTTGGCCACCAATTAGAGAAATGGTGGATCAGATATCAATTGGTGAGGACAAGTACGCAGCCCTACAGCGGGGACTCGTACATCTCACGAGAGCACAGATTTCTGTAAATGACTATTTGACGATTCTACAGAATCAGGAATCTAATGCAGTGCCCGTGAGCACCAGGAAAGGTTCATTGAACGTGACCTAGTAGATATTGATCTTGAATCAATGTTAGGAGAGCTTTTTTGACTGCGATCAACATCGTATCTAAAACATCATGAGGTATGTAATATGGCCAATATTCCTCGACTACTAGAACAGTGTCAAGCGCGTAAACACATATGTGAAATATTCAGAAATGGTGTTCACATTGAAGTTGTACCGGTGATTTGGCGGCGTTCACATTCAAAGATAAATTCTGCACTTACGAAAGCCATACGTTATCATATTAGAAATGGCATTATAGCTCATTTACCAAAAGGACTATGCCACACTTTTGTTCTAGAGTATTCTTGATTCCCAAGAATGACTTTTATAGACTGATATACGATGCGAGGATATTGAATGGATGTAATACTCCATACTTCTATCTTCCCTCCGTGTATCAGGTTATAAACAAAGAACACATATTGTGCAAAGAATGTTATGTGAAAATAGACTTTAAATCTATGTTTTACCAGATACCATTATGCCCTGACGATCGGATCAAAACTGCTTTTGAATACAATGGTATTAACTACCATTATAAAGTAGTTTTTTTCGGTATACCTAGGAGACCCTTTTGGGCACAAATGATTGACAATGCCATTACTCGTTTTGCTCGAGAACAAGGGGTTGAAGCATGGACTCATATTGATGATATGATCCTCTCACATGATTCTAAAGCAAAACTAGCTTTAGTAGTGAAAAAGCTTCTGGAGCTCTTTAAGTGGGGACAATTCTCCCTCAATCGAGCGAAGTCCATCCTAAGACCCAAAAGGAATATTACATTTCTATGAGGTTGCTGATCTAAATCGGGGGTAAATATATCTTTAGATGCGTTATCTCGTTTTTGCGAGGCTGTGGCGAATTTGAGGATATTGCAATCACCGACAAATAGTCGCCAGGGGATGCGCTTGAGAAGTCTGATAAATTACTATCTGCCTTTCTTCTCCACAGCGCATAAATGGTTATATTAGGACAAGCCTTGGCAGTTATGATCAATTAAACTTTATATTTTTATTTAATTTTTCTCTGTTTGTTTTTTATTTGTAGCTCCCTAGTTTCAGATATGTATCTATTAAATTATTTAAATGGTTTTGAAAGTCAATATCATTTCGTATTATGACAATTCGTAAAATTTCATTATTTAATGTATTATATTTTATATTATATCATATAGATGAATACTTATGCAAAAATATGTTTAATGATATATTATTGCATGTTCATTATTTAATGTTCATATCTAGATATACACCTTCTTTATCCTTAATATTGGTTTTGTTAAGAATTAGGCTACCTGGATAAATTCGTTTACTAATTGAATAAAAATTATTAAAATTAAATACACATATATCATCAATGTATCGAAACATATTTCATATATTTATATAGTTTAGATTTAGTTTTTACACAGTTATGAACAAATTCATATTCTATAAAGCTTAAAAACAAGTCAGATATAATTGGTCTACTATTACCTCCCATTGGAACACCTTTACTTGTCTAAATATAGATGCTCCTACTTTTAAATAATTTTGATTTATCAAAATATTTAAGGATTCTATTAATTCAATTTTATCCATATATTTATATTTACTTAATAGTTTAATTTTTGTTAGACAGGCGTTATAGTTATTATAACATATATATGTATATCTTTTTCCGAATATAAGATTAATTAACTTTACTAACGCTTCTTTAATATCTACTAAATCTAGATTTGTATAAAGAGTACTAAAATCGTATGTATTTATATTTTGAAAATTTATTCCTTTTGTCTGTTCTAAAAATTCTTTTGTAGACTTAATACTGAAATAGTGTTTTATACCAGTATTAATTTCGATTACCTTGCAATATTTTTTAAAGTGTGCTTTAATTACTTTAAGTATTTTATTCATATAAACAGAAAGTGGTTTTAATGTACATTTAAACGCACTACATATGAACCTAGGTTTTATTGGATTTTTATGTAATTTTTGATTCCAATATCATATAGGTATAGTTTTATTATCTAATTCAACCTTTATACCCTTTTTATCCATTATAGAACAGTGACTTGTAATAATTGTTTCAAAACTCAACTCACTACGTTCATATGTGGGATTTACATTTAAATCATTAGAATTAACCTCTTTCATTAGTATATCATAGTAAAGCTTTTTGCATATGAAGACAAAGTTATTACTAGCTTTATCAATATTTGTTATTATATAGTTATCCTTTAATTTAGTAAGTTCTTTATACATACCTTTATTAATTTTATCTTTCTTTTTGTAATTGTTTGTTATTTTCATTTTATTTTTAATTTTATCAAATATATAATCTTTTCAAATGTTTATCTTAGATATATTCAAGCTTTCACTATTAGTCAGCTTACTAAAGTAATCATTTAACACTCCCTTCAAAGTGAGTAAATGGACGAAAATGGGAGTAATGGACGAAAATGTGGAAGATAGTCTCGGAGACCTGTTTTCTTACAGTAGCGATGCTGGATCATCAAAGGATATCGGACACATGATATAGCCGAATTACCCAAATCATTCCGATGAATCCAACGGCAAATTGGACAATGAACAAAAGGCGGAAGATGGTCTCGGAGACCTGTTTCCTTACAGTTGCGATGTTGGATAATCAAAAGATAACGGGAACTGGAGATAGCCGAGCAAACAAACCAATACAATGAAAGGGGAAGGAACCATAGTTAGTTGAAGAGATGGTTTGCTTCGGACTAGAAATATTCGGAGTGACTTCTCTTCACTATTCTGGATCTGGAACTAAACTTTTGGATCAAGGTTGGACCTTGAACTATTTGTGAGTTACTAAAGAAAAGCGACAGCAGGCGGGTGTATGGATACTTCAAGTCCCCGGTTGTCGTTCGGGTAGAGAGGTTCAGCCCAGTGAACGAAAGGCTGGTGTCTCCGAGACTTTTAGTCAAAGAGGGAAAGAGGGTAACTGTTGGGTGTGCGTATGCTTCCTACATTATATCGGAATACACAGTCTTCGTGGAAGATCTTAAGACTCTGCTTGATAGTACTCCTGTGGGAGACTCCCTCGTTTTATTATGTGACTTCAATGCGCATGTTGGTAGCGACATTAGCACTTTGAATGGAGTGTTGATGAGGAACGGACTCTCCGATCTGAATATGAGTGGTGTTGAATTATTTCACTTTTGTTATCGTAACAATTTGCGCATAACCAACACAATGTTTGAGCATAAAGATATCCATAGATGCACATGGCGTCAGGATTCTCTCAGTCAAAGATCAACGATCGATTTTGTAATCGTTTCATCTGATCCGCGACGTTATGTTCCGGACACTCGTATGAAGAGAGGGGCTGAGTTGTTCGACAATAAGCTATAAAGTCTCTCGACGTTTTTGACATAAAGTGACAAACACGGATCTTCAACGTTGCATTGAAGTCGGGCAAGGTCCTAGTGAGTGGCGAACTGGTGTGGAGGTACCGATCTTTATGTAAGGTGACCAAAGAGTGTGTTCCAATTCGTGGCACTTATTGACCTGAGGACTTACAATCCTTATTAGATCGATTTACGATAGATACAAAGCGGCAGGGATGTTGGTTAATACATCCAAGACTGTCTCTATGTGTTCGTCTTGGATTCAGGTGTCAATGTCAATCCGGATTGGTGAAAAGTTTTTTCATTGCGTGGATGATTTCAAGTATCTTTGGGTATTGTCCTCGATTGACGGCAGGAACGCCAGGGAGATTGAGAAGCGGATTTGTGCAGCAAACGAGCAATGCGTTTTTTGTACAGATCTGTCGTGGTGAAGCAGGAGTTGAATCTTTGGGCGAAGCTATCGGTTTACCACGTAATTTTCGTTCCTATCTTAACCTGTGGTCATTAGCTTTGGGTTATTACCGAAAGGATAATATATCGGATACATGCGACTGATATAATGTTCCTTCGCGGTGTGTCCGGTCTTAACCTTAGAGAAATAGGTTAGGAAATCGGTAATCCGAGTTAATTTCGTTTTGCACATATTCTGAGCTATTCGACTCTACCGTTAGCCAACCATCTAATTACAAATCTATCCGTATCAAATATATTTTAATTATATCGTCTACTGGTTTGACTAGCCTTTTCAACACCATTATCTCGTCATCTATCACAACAGTGGCAATAGGTGGATTAACGATTATTAAAAATTTGTGGATGAAACTGACTCTGATGAAACTTCTCCATCCTGATTGTTTCCCGCAACCGAGCAGTATCGTGAAATATGTTCATATTTACCACAATGTAATCTCGGAATAACTCGTCTAAATCACTTCGTAAATCAAAAGAGCCTACCATACTCCTTAAGCAATGCTGGTAGAGTTTGTACGGAGTGCTCGACTTGCGCCCAACTAAAACCTAGATTCCATAGACCTAATAAATCTCAACTAATTTTCGCTAGAAGACTGTTCGAACGATTATCAGTGGACTTTATTAGTCCTAATCCATTCATTGGTCGTGATAGATTCATATTAGTCATTGTAGATGAGTACTCGTTGCCCTTTCGTATACCAATGTGAGAATACGTCATCAAAAGCAGTCATTAACTACTTACAAAATATATTCTCTCTTTTTTGAGCAATATAAACTTGTCATGTATATAGGAAACTACTTCATGTCGAATGATCTACGTGGTTGATTATGGAATAATAGAAGAAATATTTCTCATACTCTATATCACCTTAATAGAACAATTATTTCTCATACTCTATATCACCACATCAGAAAATGACAATGCGAGAGAGTGAATGATGTTGTATAGAAAACAATTCAGCTTGCCCTAAAATCTTGAGGTCTTTCCGACTCCAGATAGAAACTGGTCCTAGATACTGAGCTGCACGCAATTCGCTCACTACTAACTCTACTCCTCACGATAGAATGCTTAGCTTCCCTAGAAAATACACCAATGACTATTCAATCCCGGGCCTAGAAAATACACCAATGACTATTCAATCCCGGGTTGGTATATTTCAGGTCCTGCTCATCTACGAAACTTTGTGCGTCGATCAAAGGCATATCCTTTAGTGATACCTGTCAGTGTACTACATTCAACACTGAATTAGCTATGATGATGGAAGAGAAGCAACTGTATCAACATGCGACCTGGCCCTAGGCGATAAATCACTAAGCGATGAAAGAGCATTAACTATCCCACTATCCGAGATAAATTCTAGCTATGACCTAACAAGTATCGGAACTGAGGGGGTTATACCATCTACTAATTTCACCCCAATGAATAAAAAATGAAAAATGATTTTTGAAAATTTTAAAATAATTTTTCATTTTTATCGATTAAAAATGCGTCAATTCAAAGCAGCAAGATAATATACTTGTGAGCACAAACAACCAAACTAAGAAACAAACGCCGACCGAAAATAATAATAACCAAGGCTATGACAAGACGGAAAACAACTCATCAACTATCTAAAACCGACTCATCAACGACCCATAACAACTCTAATAGATCGGATGACGGAGTGTTCAACTTCTTACCCAACTGTTCCTCGCGAGGACTGATTTTACGAAGAAAAAATTAGATTAAAGTTAGGATAATGTCGTGAACTTGTATACTTAATTCTATTACTAATACTCCATAAATTTATGTTATATTGTACACTTATCTAAAAACTGTTCCTAAATCTATTGAATAAAATCATCTATGGGATTCTCTCCGATATGTTGCCCTTTTCTAAGCCCTTATTTCTCAACACTTTATTCAATAAATTGTACCCAATCAATGGAGTCGATGCATCACCCGACCATGTTCGAAGGTATTGTAGAATGCACAACACACGAAGAAGCGTATGTTGAGCTCTTCTTTCTCAACAATATGAAAAGGTTTTTTTTGATCGCTACGTACAGCATCTCAGTGACTCCTGCTAACCTCCTTAACTCCGTTACGTATGCGTCTACGGATTTACCCATCCACTTTTTATGAATTATTTCATCGTACACTGCAAAATGATCTTGTCCAAATAATGTTCTCAATCTGTTTTATCTTTTAAAGAATATTTTCTGTCATCATCCATCTCCATAAAAGTATACAACGCAATTCCATCTAGCAACATAGGAAGCAGAACTGCTCATTTTCTGTATCTCCTTGAAGATCAACAACTAACTCAAATCTAGTTATCCGAGCCTCAACATCAGACCTGCCGTTATAAGCTTTGACAACATCAGTAATCCGAATCTTCGAAATTTACCCTTCTAGCTTGTAAGAAGATACAATAAAGGTTCATATTTTCTTCAGCTAATAGGCCAAACACGTCGCTTTTCTTATCTGTCGCTGCAACCCACTCATGCCACCAATCACGTGATCACTGCGCATATTTGTTAACACCATAAACCAAATCGTTCTGATCTTTGCAACAATTTAGGCTTACGACATGCGCGTTACAAATTTTATATAAACTTATTAAATAAATAATTTTATTCCATGGTAAAAAATGAATAGATTCATGAAATGAATTCATATATTTATTATTTGATCAACCCATTTAAGCGAACATTTTACTTTAAACTTGTATTGATGCTATTTATTATTAAAAATTAAACTATTTTTTATTTTTTTTAAACATTATTTATGATTTATTATGAAGAAATACTATTTTTGTGTATACCATAGTTTTAGAAACATAACAACCTAAAATGCCTACAATTTCTGTGGCACGCTCTGATTTTACACGTTACTATGGTCGAACCTTATCAGTTGAAGACCTTGAAAAACTATGTTTTGAATTTGGAATTGAACTCGATGAAATCTGTGGTTCTAGTGATGCCGATCCCGTTTACAGACTAGAAGTTGCCGCCAACAGGCAAGTTCTATACCAGTATTAAATTATAATTAATATTTTTTGTAGGTATGATTTGTTGTCTCCGATCGGAATATGTAATGCTCTAAGGTTGTTTACACGCCGTGGCTCAATTCTGCCTAAATTTGCACCTATAAAATCAAAATACAAGCTAGAAGTTGATTCTCGTTCTCTTCAACATATACGTCCCGTAATTGCTTCGTGCATAGTTCAAAATGTTGATCTAAATCAGCAAAATAATATGCAAAATTTGATTAATTTACAGGAAAAAATTCACCAGAATCTAGGTCGTAATAGAACATTAGTATCCATTGGCTTACACGATCTGGATAAGGTCTCTAGCAGTGATCCTCCGACAATTCGTTATTCGGCTATCTGTCCAGAACAGTTGGCATTCTCTCCGTTAGGATTAAAATCGATTTTGCGTGGTAGGGATCAATTAGAAAAATACTATACTGAAAGTTCTCATCTGAAGTCATATTACCAAACAATGTTAGAGAAACACTTAAAATGGCCTGTAGTAACTAATAGTCAGGGAGAAGTCTTATCCCAACCACCCGTGATTAATTCAAACCAAACTATCGTAACTTCGTCGACAAAGAATCTGCTGATTGAAGTCACTGGAACAGATTTACAACGATGTAAATTGGCACTTATTGCTCTTATTTATCAACTACCCTGGAGTCTCGATGGCGGGATATTGTACTATCATCAATTAACTGATTTTGACCTTAGTGCTCGAAATTTTATGTTTTCAATTAGGGAATTATGCGCTGCACTTCCAGAACAACAAGTGCCGGATGCATATCAAATCAAGGATATGCTTACAAGAATGGGCTACGAAAATTGTCAAATATTATTGAATAATAATGAACAAAATGTTGTATTTGATGCCCCAGTATACAGGGCAGATATTCTGCATCTGTGTGATATTCAGGAAGACATTTGTATTGCGTTTGGCTATCAAAACATTAGCAATCGGCTGGATGGCATACGGTTCACAGAGGGTAAACAACTGGCAATTGAACGACTTTGTACAGATTGCCGAGACGAACTGGCTCGATGTGGATACTACGAAGCATTGACATTTGTTTTATGTCCAAAGGAAGAAGTTGATCTATCCGGCAGCAATGGAAGTCTAGTTCTTGTAGCAAACGCATGTTCATCACAGTGTACATCGGTGCGACAAGTACTTTGGTGCGGGCTTGTAAAAACTCTCGCTGGTAATCAGCATATTCCAATGCCTATTCGATTGTTTGAAATTGGGGATGTTATTCAATCTGCCATCACTTTAAATCAAAGGCGTCACGCAACGTGGTTGTTTGCGGGTAAACGTAGTGGATTTGAAGATGTCGTGGGAACTTTAGATAGAATTTTCTCCATGTTATCAATTGACGTTAAACTTCAGCCCATAATAAATGATTCCTTAAAATGGATTCCTGGTAGGGCTGCGAACATCGTAGATAAGGATGCAGGTGAACAAATATTATACGGTTACATAGGTATACTTAATCCTGATTTAATGGACAAACTTTTTAAAATTCAAATACCGTGCACGGTGTGTGAAATTGATTTGGACGCCGTTTTATCACATGTAAAAATCAAAAGTTTGAAATGATCGTCATACTTTATATTGTAAAGCATAAATTCCGTGTAACTTTCGTCATTTTAAATAAAAATATAATTTCGTCATTTCATTTTATTAAATAAATTCAACTACTTTTAGACATTCAACTAGTTTTAAAGAAAATATGTAATTGGATTCGTTTTAAAGTGAATTAACTAATTTTATAATTTAATTATTAAAAATATGGCTAAAATTACTATTTAGCAATTTTAATAATTTTAATTACTTTTAGAAATTAAACTAGTTTTAACGAAGAATAAATAATTGGATTCGTTCTAAAGTGAATAAAATAATTTTTATAATTAAATATATTTTTATAACATACGAATTTTGGCTGCATGGCATGAGCTGTTAATATTCATGACACATGAATATTAACTGTTTGCATTGTTATTTAATTTGTTCGTTAATTTTGCTGTCCACATTATTTTATATTCTGTTAATTTTTCTATAAGCGTCTTCAGATGTCGATTTATATAATTAATTTCTTATCCTGTAGCCGAATGTATAATTTGACAAACCAAATAAATTTATTAATAATAAATCATTAATCCATAATTTATTTATTATAATAATTAATTACAAATTATCAATTTATTGGAATTAATTTATTAATTATTTTATTTAAAATACATGATTTTGACATTCTGCGTATGAACACAATAACATTTTTTTAAAAAATTGCTGCAGACGTTCTCTTTTATAATGTTATTTTGTTGTCAAGACAAAATCCCGTTTGGTTAGCAAAGACATAATACTCATCGGTTTATTTAAATTTTGTTTGTAAAAATGTCGGTGTTGTTTAGCTTAAAATGGTTACAAATTCGCCAAATTATCAACCAAAGTTTGAGGTTACTAAATTTCAAGCCCTATATAACATTTTAAAGCTTGAAACTGTACACAAGTATCTAGTCAAGCAAATATTGACATTAATATGCCTATAACTTATATAAGTAACTAACGTAAGTCATAAAATAAATCTAAGCGAAATTACATGTTTTCATCAAGTTAAGAGGTATGTTAAAGTTTAGCTTTTTCTATAAGATTTCGATCGGGTTTCATCTCACCACAAAAAAATAAAAACTTAACATTACGACATTGCATTAATCAGTAACGACTTAAGTCATTTAATCATAGAAATTAAATTGTATGTGAATAAATGCATGTGTGGATATAAATTTTAATTATGAAATCGACTAATCAATAATATACGATGTACTCAAATATGAAATAAGCGTCATATTCATTTTTCTCGTAATAGAAAAATATGAAATAAAAAAAATTGTTTAGGTAAAAATAAATATGAAACCAGCAATTCAAGAATTAGATAAGATAATTAGATAGATCAGAACGAAGTCAATTAACTAAGTCTACGTACTTTATACTATAAATAAATAATAAATAAAAAGATAAATAATAAATAATAAAGATAACTAATAAATAATTTCATAAGATTTAATAGAATTTATATTTATATCAAACTTAAAATTAAAAATAAAAGTCAATTTTTATGTAATTTTTAAATTATTTTTTTAATAAATTGTAATAAAATATATTAATTTTTTAATTAAAACAAAATTGATATTTAATTTTAATAATTAAAATTAAAATGTCGTATCAATAAACATTGTTTCAGTATTTTTGACAGAGGTTATATTCCCGGGAAAACAAAGTCCGCAGGTCAATAATAACTTGTCAGTAGAACAAATCGGATCGATTTGTGTGAATAATCTAATCAAATTATTACAGAGCATAAAAAATTTCGAAGAATGTGTTTGAAAATGGAAATGAGGCGGTTAAGTGAATGAAGGAAAGCAATTTATTTTTGAGACGAAGAGCGGCAATAAAAAGGAAACAGAGGTCACAGTTTGATCCCTGTTCTTGTCAAAGTAGATCAAAGTAGATCAAATCAGATCATATAACTGAGTCTATGTATTTTCTATTATTTATAAATTAAAAATAATGATATAATAATATATTTTAATAATATATTATTATAATATATAATAATATTATACTATTATTTTACTAATATTAAAATAATATTGAAATTAAAAATAAAAGTCAATTTTTATGAATTGAATAAGAACATACGGTTTATGTATACCATATGTCAGATACATATGTCATATATATTTATACTGTTCTACCCCAGTAGGACAGTATAATCACCTCAGTAGAACAAATCAGATAAGATAACTGAGTCTACGTATTTAATACGGTATATAAATAAAGATAAATAATAAATAACAAGATTTTATACAATTTATATTGATATAACGATAGAATTTATAATTAAAATTAAAAATATAAATCAATTTTGATGAATTGGCTAATAAATAATATACGATGTATTCGAATAAAGATTATAGACAATCAAGAGGAACTACTATGTTATTAGGTTTCGACCCTGTTCCTTAAATATTTGATTTGACTAATTCAAATATTAAAATATTTAATATAATATTTATTTACCAAAGTCAATGCAAAACGAAATAATAACTTGTCAGTAGAACAAATCAAATAACTGATTCTACGTATTTTATACAATATATAAATCAAAAATAAAGATAAATAATAAATAATTATATAAAATTTTATACAGATTATACTTGATTTAAGCAACGAATTTCTTGATCAACAACGATTAAACTCATTTAAACGTGTCAATTATATTTTTATCAACGATAGTCAAATGCGGTTACTGAGAATAATCACATTTAATGCTAAAAGTGTAGATATTTACAATATTATATTTTTTAAATTCAACTTGTAACAAAAGAAATACCAGAGCAAGTAATACAGAAGAAATACTTCGCTAATTACATTTTATTACCGTTTACTCAAAGTACAGATGTTAAATCAAATGTTATTTTGTAATGCCTATAGCAATCACGATTCCGTTTTGAAAACCGTTGAAATCGCTTGGTGCAAATCAATTCATTTATAGTGATGTTAACAACGTTATATGTCTACCCTGGACATTATCTCACGGCGATACTCTGACATAAGGTTTAAAGTAAGTTCTTAAAGCTAATCAACATTAGTCCGTGATAAAAAAAACAGGTTTTAATGAGCAAAGCGATAACAGAGGTTGGGTCGCAATCAATGCAGCGATCGAGATAATTCAAAAAAATGTTAAGGCTTAAATAATTGAATTTAAATGGCTACGAGGAAAATTTTCTTTGAAATCTACTAAACAAGGAAATAGGAACAAATTCGATCAGCTAACTGACTATACGTATTTTATACCATTTATAAATTAAAAATAACGGTAAATAATAAATAATTATATAAGATTTTATACAGATTACAATATTTTATAAAATAAAATATTTAGATTCTTAAAATTTCATTATTTAATGTGTTATAATAAAGATAAATAATAGATAATTGTATAATATTTTATACAATTAATATTTATATCAAGTTAAAATTTATAAGTCAAATTTAAAATTAAAATAATTTTTTAACTATTATAACTTTATTATAACTTCTATTATATAACTTTCATAACTTACATCAAGTCAAAATTTAAAATTGCAATTTAAAATAAAAGTCAATTTTTATCAATTGACTAGTAAATAATTCACGATCCATCATATTGAAGATAATAGATCTTCTGCTTGAACTGCTATGTTATCAGATTTCGGCGCCTATTCATTATTATTAACATAACGTTAATAATTTTATTTGGGACTTTTAAGATTTTATATAATTTATATCAAGTTAAAATTAAAATAATGATAAATAAAATTCAATAATATTTAGAATAAATAATAAATAGATTAATTAAAAAATAATAATTTTTCATAATTTTTACATCTTTATAGCAAACAATTGTAAAATCATAAACATGATAAAATGCTAATTTTTACAATTAGCATTATAATTTAATAATAAATAATTATAGAATCAGATCAGATAACTGAGTCTACGTATTTTATACGATATATAAATCAAAAATAAAGATAAATTATAAATATATCACAAATGATACAATTCTACGTGAATTTTTGTAATCATATAAAGTCTAACGCGAAAGAAAAACGAACACAGTAATAGATACTGTTTCTGGCATTTGCCAGTGCTTTTGCTAATGATCCCATTTGGTAAAGCCGTAGTGCTGGTTTAGCACTCTATAAGGTTACTAGAAGTGTTCTAATACCTCATATGATTTGTTTATTGCCGTCTGCTAGCTTTCCTCTGAATTCAGCAGTGGTAGGGATATGGCACTGATGACTCATTGTGATGACGAAACGGTATCTATTACTATTTTCGTTTTTCTTTCGCGTCGGGCTTATATGATTACAGAAAAAATAATTATTTAAGATTTTAAACAATTTATATTTATATCAAGTTAAAATTTATAATTGAAATTTAAAATAAAAATCAACTTTATGAATTGACTAATTAATAATATACAATGTATTCTAATAAGAAATCGAGGTCATTAGTAGGAACTGGTATGTTATCAGGTTTCGGCCCTTATTACTTTATCCCACATAGCAGCGGGCCAAATAACTAATGACGTATTTCCTCTGATAAAATTTGATTATTCGGTGTATCTTATTCTAATACAAAATAAATTGTTTATTTTCCATTTATTTCGCTTAATAGCTTTAATAGTTTTAATATAAAAAACGTTCGGATAAGGAATAAGTAGCTTCAATGATGTTTAAACCGTTAGTATATTATCTAAATTACGAGTCTTATTGAAATCGCTATTTATGCCTAGCTTAAACTCAAGGGATGCTGAATTATAAGACCTAAACGCATTTTAAATAACAATGATTTTATTAGTTTAAATTTTGCGAATAATTTAATTTAAATTTTATTAATTTATTCTTTAAGGCTTTTAACTTAAAAACGATATTAAAGAATTTACTATAAATTCTTAGAAGTGTTTAAGACGATGATTGTTACAATGTGTATTTAATCTTCAAATGAATTAACTAATTTTAGAGATTGTATTGTATCTTGAAAACTGGGCTGTATCACATCATAAGTGAATTGTACAATATGTTGTACACACAGTAAACGTTTTAAAGTTAAATGAATACAATTGACGATATATTTAGAAACTACGATAGACGATATATACTAGAAATAGCAAATGAATACAATAAAGGATTTATGGACTAAACGATCTCTAACTAAACTAACTGTGAAATTTTGAAATCAGATCAGATAACTGAATCTACGTATTTTATACTATATATAAATCAAAAATAAAGATATAAGTTATAAGTTATATAAGTTATAAGTTATATCAAGTTAAAATTTAAAATTTAAATTTAAAATAAAAATTAATTTTTATGAATTTACAAATAAACAATATACGATATATTCGAATAAGGATTATCAGTTATCAGGTAGAAATTCTATGTTATCAGGTTTCGGCCCCTGTTCCTCAAAACAAAATACATGCAAAACGAAATAATAACTCGTCAGTAGAGCAAATCAGATCAGAAAACTGAGTCTACGTATTTGATACTATTCATAAATTAAAAATTAAAAATAAAGATATATGTAAAAAAGCAAATAACTATCAACAGTAGCTCAATTGATTTAAATCTATTTGTTATAATCAATAATATTGAACGCTTAAAATTATATTCA
Source organism: Pomphorhynchus laevis (assembly GCA_012934845.2). Taxonomy (NCBI): domain Eukaryota; kingdom Metazoa; phylum Acanthocephala; class Palaeacanthocephala; order Echinorhynchida; family Pomphorhynchidae; genus Pomphorhynchus; species Pomphorhynchus laevis. Next base: position 54,388 of record WNNJ02000190.1, read on the forward strand.
AAATTATATCTGAAGCATTTTAAATAGTTGATAATGATCGATTTATTAATAAAGAATTATTGGAGCTGGATCAAAGAAAAATGATTTTTTTTATATTTCGCTAACTTCTGTTAGCATCTTCAGATGCTAATTAACACAATAAAATTTATTATTAAAATTTTAAATAAAAATCAATTTTTATGAATTGACATTTAAATAATTTACAGTGTAACAAAATATAATAGACTATCAGGAAGAATTGCTAAATTATCAGGTTTCGGTTACTATTCCTCAAAACAAAATCAATGCAAAACGAAATAATAACGTGTCAGTAAAACAAATCAGATAACTGAATCTACGTATTTTATACGATATATAAAATTTATACAATTTATATTTATATAACAATAAAATTTATAATTACAATTTATAATATGCACTATGCATTCCAGTTATTTACAACAAGCTCGTTGATATTCTTAAAAGATATTAACAAGACTAGTCAATCTTATAAAGAATATTGACTTTATAAACTGGGCAAAATAATGGAATTTTTTATGTATTTTATACTGCGAATCATTAAATTTCGAGTATTAAATTAAACATTCAGTATAAATTAAATTTCGTCTATACTCGTTGTTATTAGTATGCAAGCATTTTTTCTATTGTTAGAGATGAGAGATAATCAAATCAAAATATGGTGGTCGATAATTAACGGACTGAATTGATGCTAGGCGTTTGGGATTTTTCAAGTCTCTGATAATAACTTTAAGTAATTAGGATATCTGCTATAGACAGATACCTTCTCCTGAATTCTTACCAAGATACGAGGTACTAGACAGATTGACGTCGCAACTATGATGAGCTATACACTCGGCTAAAACTTTACTAATAAAGCATACAATGCCTAGGCTTTCAATATAATATATCCTTCTTAGAAAAATTACGAGAACTTTAACAACTTTCATATACTAAACCAAGTTGGCTTACATCTAATGTACGTTCGTAACCATTGATCTGCTATAAATTTCTGCAATCTATACTTTTTGCTAGTGATATTAAAATAAATGCTAAGAAAATAACGAATAAAGGAGCAAATCAGGATTACAAAATGTATATCAAAATTATGGCGTTAATTCCTTATTAAAACAGTTTTCTAAACATTAAATTATAAACAATATCTATTTTATATAAATATTTTAAATATTATAAATAAAATTTAATGATTAAATATATTTAAAAGCTCATATCCGATGCACAAGCGAAAAGCTTTGAGAATCGAATATCGTTTCTATACAATATATTACTTCACAAATTTATTTCGAAGTCGCTATTAAAATGTGATTAATTATCAAATTAATACTACCAGTTCAGAAGAAAGTGCTACCAGTTTTGAATAAATTGACAACTATTTATTCAAGCTTTCGGCGTTTGCCTTTTCTGGAATTTAAAATATTTACAATTTAAAATTGTAATCATTTATATTTCTAAAAGATGAAAAGTCCGTATAATTTTACAATTATAAATTGTAAAAATTTTAAATTTCTGAAAACGGCTAAGGCCAAATGCTTGAATAAATAGCTGTCCATTTTTCTTCTAAACTAATAGTATTTTAAAAATCAAAACCAGAAATTAACAAAACCGGAATATATAAACATATATATTCAGTACACAAAAATCAATCTTTATATACAAGCATTCAGTATTATATTTAATCTAATTGAATTAAATTAATAAAAATAATATATATATATATATATATATATATATATATATATATATATATATATATATATATATATATATATATTATATATATTAATATATATTACAATATATATTGATTGACACCGGCAAATATATATTCAGTACACAAAAATCAATCATTATATACAAGCATTCAGTATTATATATATCGATTTTTAATATCGATTATAATATTTTAGAAATATTTAATTTTAATTTATACTAAAAATATTTAGTATGCATATCTGTTAGACAAACTGGAGTGTATGTTTACACGTTTTTCGGATGGATACCCGTAGAAGAAGTTTATTACGGTGGCCTAATAAGAATGCGCACCTTCTAAGTATTTTACAGAATATTATCGGAATCGGAAATATAGCTACTTTCTTCATCGGATTTGTCAACGGCGGTGGTATTGTAATGTTGATTCCTCTTTTTATATTTACATTTACCATTGGAATTCCTGTTATGTACATGGAACTCTTGATTGGGCAAGCGTTTCGTAAAGGCTCTTTGGAAGTTTGGAATGAATTGTGCCCATTTCTGAAAGGGATCGGATACTCTTACATTCTACATTCAGTGATTACAAATATGTATTACTTAGCATTGTCGGGGCACATTCTGAACTGGTTTATTTCTACATTGTCTTATCCAAATATATACAGTAATATAAATGATAGTTTAAATTCCAGCATTATAATTCCGTTGTCAAATAGGACGGACTTTATTGGATTAAACCCTGAATATCTGGCATCGTTTCTTCTAGCAGTGATAATTAACTATGCCTGTATTCAAAATGGAGCACTAAGTATTAGTCGAATGGCAAATTTCTTTTTTATATATTGCAATTTAGCCGTATTTGTACTGATCGTAAAGAGTATAAGCTCGCCTCAATCATTCATTGGAATTAATGAAACATTTGCAATCGACTGGAAGCAACTGATGAAACCTGATACTTGGATTGATGCGGTCACTATCATTACATTTTCTGGATCGCTGGGCAGTGGATTACTAATTAATTTTAGTAGTTATGCTGGTGATTATCCAGTAAACCTAAAAACGTTTTCAGCAGTCGTCCTTATTTTCGACCTACTGTATGGCATTTTGTGTTCACTTCAAGTTTCAGCTAGCCGCAACACGATCATTATTGCAAAATCACATTCTTCAAGTTTAAACATTATTCAATATATGCCTGTATTTTATCAGTCAATGAACAATGGTTGGATATATGCTGTTATATATAACCTGAATGTTTTAATACTTTCAATAACTACTGTGTTCACTGATATCGAACAGATTCACATTGCTTTAACCTACAAATTTTGGTGCTTTAAGCATTACGTCCGACTGTCAAGATTCCTTCTAGTCACCGCGATTGGATGCTTATCGTCCATTTGTTTGACAAAATATGGGAACACTATAATAAATTATTTTCTATTATATGGAGCTAAATATACAACTTTTTTAATAATAGCGTTAGAATCAGCAGCTATCTGCTATTCTTACAGCTTCAAAAAGTTCTACGTTAAAGTAAACCAAGAAGAAAGAGAAAAACCTGGAAAGCTAATGCTTTTCGCATGGGCAATTTTTGTTCCGATAGTATATATCTCAATGTTTGTGGCGAGCTTTGCCACTTTTAAATCTAATGATTTCAGAATGGTAGTTTTTGAATACGTACTTACCATTATCGTTCTAAGTCCTATACCAATTTACATGATATTTTATCATATTTTCAATTTTATTAAAAGATAGATATCAATTTCCATTGGACAATCGCGAATTCGTCAAGGATACTATTTTATCTGTAAATTACCTGTTTTTGTATTTTATAAATAAAAATACGTCTTTGTTCAAAACGAATATTTGTCGTATCGAGATAACTGTATTTTTGATTTAGTTCGGTATTTATTCATCTAATCCGATATAATCTTTAGTTCAGTACATTGAATGATTACCGTCCATCTACTTGATCAAATATTTATAAATTTCATTTTACTGTATAAAACTACAGCGTTTTTAGTAAAAGCATTAGAATATGCAACCATTTGCTATTCTTACAGTTTCCAACAATTCTACAATAAGTCAATCACGAATAAAGCGGCGAACACTTGAGCTCATAAACCATGAATTTATGTATAGCCTGAGTAATTCTCTATTTCTAAAAAGCTATAAAAATGCATTAATACCGTCTAATTTAAAAACTAAAAGCGAAAGCATTGATAACAATGCACTCTACTTTACTCCAATCTATAAGCCAACAGCAGTACGCTACATTTCAGTATTGGTGGGCCTCGTCATCTACTGATCTAATACCTACGTTTGACGTTCCGGTACTTTGAATCTTGGCTGACGATCACACGACTCGTCTGCTTTTATTGGCATTTTAGATTTTATAAAAATACTTTCGTCTTACATTTTGCAAATTTAATTGAAATCATTTCTGATTTCAAATTAAATCAGCTTTGGTAGGGTAAGGTTCTACCTTACCCAACAGCAATATTCAATCATGTTTTTTGAGACTGGCCATAGCATTGATTTCGAAAGCACAGATATTCTACATAAAGAAAAACAGTTAGGACGTAGGCTCGTTTTGGAATCATTGTACATTTTCATCTTTCCTACAATGGAAGGGAATAAATCTAACTGGTCCTTAAAATTCCCTCCACAAGACGTACAAAAAGGTGTAAACTATAAACTTGCTAAACATCGTGATAAGGTTGCCAAAATGAAATCAGCTATTGCCGATGGGGCTATAACTTAGTTACATTATTTTTAATTGAATTTTTTTGTGTAATATTTTCTTCTATTTTTAGATTGAAAAGGACTGCTAAGTACAGTCGAAATATCAAATAAATAAAGTTCTTTTTGTATTCTCGGGGATGGTTCGCAATAAAAAAGTTACTTTTGACCCGAAAGCAATTCTCAACGATATCTATAATATTACTTTAATATTACTATTATAATATTATATTAATATTAATATTATAATATTAATATTATAATATCTATTTTACAATTTATTTATTATTTATCTACAGAAATTCTAGCATGCATCAATCAAGATCACTGGCAATAAGGACTCCAGACTGCTCTAGTATAATATATGCAGTTTCTATGACATAATATGAAAAACCAATTTGATCGTGTGTGGTTGATGAGTATCACTAGATTTAACACATTTTATAATTCAAACGACAATTATGCACATTTTATCAGATACGTAAATAATAGATAAGCAATTCCCGCAACAGTGAAAAATAGCAGTTGAGAAAGCGTATTCGATTATATCCATTGATTGAAATACAGCGAGATTAAGCAAACCTACTGAAATAGCATAACTCACCTTTGATAACAAAATTTCTAGAATATATTAACGACTGAATCGGATTGCATTAATGAAATAAAAGCTGTAGTTCAGATTTAATAATATCTTGATGAAATATCGATATTAATTTGTTTAGTATACAAAACAAACTGATGATGATTACTTTAGAGAGTTTTTTATGTGTTTGATTATCTAGTGAAATATCTTAACCATAAAATTTTCTTAAGAGTTGAGCTTTTAATAATATTTTGTTGATTTATATTGCTATTTTCTATTAGAATACGTGCACAATAAATTATTTAAATGATTTTGAAGAAAGTCAACATCATTACATATTGTTGCAATTCTTAAAATGTCATTACTTAATGACATTCATCACCATGAATGCTCATACAAAACTATGTTTCTGGTAAATTTAAAAATATGTAATATTTACTGTATAAATAAAAAGTAGTTTTAATTGATTTTATATATAATAGATATAATAAATATAATATATATTAAATGTTCACGTATATCTTCTTTATCAGTAATATTAGTTTTTTAACGAATAAGGATACCTGGATATGTTCACTTATCGAATAAAAATTATAAGATTGAAATTTTGATGACTATTTTTTATTCTACACGGTGTTATAATTCTATCTTGACTGCACAAGTATATCAACTTAATAAAATAATGAGAGTTAAATACATATATAGACAGAGACAATGGTGTTTATTGGTAGATTGGTCTTTGATTCATAACTTTCAACCACCATGCCACTTCTAGACGACCACTTTAGCACTAAAGTGATGGAGTACTCGGCAACTCATCAGTAGAATGAAGTACCCAGTGGTCGTTTCGGTTGCCTGATTAACATTGTAAATAACGTTTAAAATAGTTACGCAGGCAGCTGAAACGTTAACGAGAAGTCTCATACTACTAATGCGCACTGCCGGTCATCGTTGACGTCCAGTACTGACGAATAGTATGCTGAACGTTGAGTGTAATTCAGTTAAGTACCGACAGCAGTTTTCAAAAAATCACACATTCCAATAGAATACTTTATCGTTGTTTTTAAGCAACCTGTACCATTTACATGCCGAATCCTTTAAATGATTAAATGAACAACGCGATGCAGCAACATATAAATCGCATGAGATGGATAGAGATGGTCTGATAAGCAAGTTTACAGTTTACAAGCCTTTGTATTTGGAACTTAAGCAATTTATCGGGAATGCTCTGCTTCAAAGGTCACACAGGCAGCCTAAACGACATCAATATGGATCATACTACTGATGAGATCTGCCGGTCATCTCCGACGTCTATCAGTGTCGAATCGTATGCAGATCGTTTAATGTAGTCCAGTTAAGTGCCGACAACTATTTTCAATATATATATTTAGAAGTTAATTACGGCTGCGCGTAATAAAACAACGGCCAAAATTCCGAATGGGATTCGTTGTGTATACAATGTAGTTGTCGATTAAAACTGGCTTCGAAAAATAAACTGCAGGATCCATGCAACTTCTAGACGACCACTATAACATCGAAAAGATGGAGTACTGGGCAACACTCATCAGTAGAATGAAGTACTTACTCGTCCTTTCGGTTGCCTTTGTAACAGTAAAAGCAGACATTTCTGACACATTGCGTAAACGTGTCGGTAATGCTTTCTTTCACTGTCACCAGCTACAGAAACGACCAGTGGATACTTAATTCTATGATGAGTGTTGCTGAGTACTTCATCATTTTGATCCTAAAGTGGTCGTCTAGAAGTTACATGGATTCTGAAATTCGTTGATATAAGCAAGTTTCAATGGACAACTACATTGTATATATCATAATGCCGAAAATTGGAGGTCAATCACAAGCATATCAGACTTCTTTATCACTCCTAGATGAGCTAATAGTAGCCGGCAGAACTCATCAGTAGATAAACTACCATCAGTCGTTTCGGCTGCCTTGTGATATATTAAAATGGCACCTCCGAGAATTTACTAACTTGGTAGCATGGGCCTAGCATCTTTAAACTAACCATGTGCGTTCCGGATCATCCTAATTTTATTCAGCAGGAATTTTACTTGCTGTCGTTGCTTGCTTTCGCACCGGATCCTTTGGAGGATACATTTTTATAATTTGATCGCAGAATGTGTTAAACTGTGCTCCGGAAGCTACTAAGCTTCAGTTTCATTATCGTATAAAATAATCATAATCAAAATTAGATGCCCTTTCGAAGTCAGTGTAATGCCGTAAATTCTTTCCAGTATAATAGACATTAGCAAGATCATTAAATGATCAATATAATAAATTATAAAGGAAATATTACCGCTGCTTAGGATTCTCAGATGATCAATAAATAAATTAGAGATTTGATTCAGCCGAAACTGTCTATCACACCTATCTGCTTTTCTCTATACATATAGACTTTCATGTTTCAACACTGCAATAGGGCATACCGTTTTGGCTTTGATAAACCTCATCAGTTGTTGTTCATACTGTGCATACACATAAAAAACATACTATATATTGATGAAAGCAGAAAGAATTCATTATATGCTAATTACATTACGAAGCTTGCGCTTTCAAAGTTAATGTAATGCATTGAATTTTTATCAGTGTATCAATAAATAAGAAATAAATAAGAA